>JAQGAH010000301.1:0-49982 GCA_034696885.1 Lepidocyrtus paradoxus | reverse complement strand
GTTGCGTTACTTTCTTCAAGGATCTTATCAAGGATAAGGAAACTAAGATCATTGTGAAGAAAGTGTAAGTGTTCCTTACCATTTTTTGTCATAATCGAAATTGATATATGTAATAATTACATTTGCATATACCTCCGTAGCTAACTTACATTTTTTATTTTTGTTATAGTCCAGATTGCAATCGTATGAACAGCACTCAATTATTCGAGAATCAGCCATATTCTGTCAAAGTAATGTTTGCTCAGGGTGAAAAATGGATAAGTGTGGCGGAAGAAATGAACCAGGCTGGGCACGGCTTACCGTGGAATCAATTCCCGAAACGACCTTTTGCAAACACTGTAATTGAAGCAAAGGGACGGGAGTTTCTGTACAGACAAGGGCATAAGATTGCTGCGAGTATGCTTGCGCTTGAAAATAAACGATTGCGATTTATGGATGACGATGGTGGTGATGATACTGACTCAGGGCCAGGGACTAGTAACTGAAGATCATTTGGATTGGGTACGAGCATTAGCAATTGACAGATGAATGATCGTTTTTATTAAAGTTATTTTTTTTATAAATGTTATCAAGTTATGACTATGAATTGTAAATCAAAACTTTACCGGTGACGACTTAATTCAAATTGGTGTTAGCATTATTTTAAACTAGTGCTGACAATATTCAGTTATTTTTTCTCCATATTGTTAAATACATAGTTAAACTGTCCTATTTTGTCTATGTGCTGTAAAAACGAATTCTTTAATTATCATTCCCACGCTCGTCTTAATCACTCCTAGAATCGACTCGAGTCCAGTGGTGATTTGATTAATTGAAAGCAACTCTTAATGTTTTGTTTACTCGTCCCTCGTGAATTACAGCACGTTTTTCCTACTTACATATATTATATTATTACTTAAATCAATTGTACCCTTCTGTTCCTGTGTTGGCTACTGATTTTATTACTTAATCTGATCAAACACTACTTATTTTGTACTCTTGTTCTTATATTAGTTAGCTTAGTAAAAAAATGTTTTTTCTTTTATTCCTGTTTACTATATCTAATTACAATATTTTACTGTTCCGATGTTCTAATGAAATACATATTGAGAAACATTTATAATTTCAACAACTCACTCCATGTTTACCACTCCACTATTATTGCCTTAGCAAAACATATTTATCGTTAAAATTAAAAACATAATTATAGTTCACTACTTATACTGTAGCAATTAACACTCATTAGTATGATAAGCTGCTAACCCCATTTTTCTGGAAAGGCCTCAGAGTTAGCATTTTAATTCCAGTTCTTCTCAGTTCTCCTTCTCATCTCATGACATGAGTCGTGTAGCAAAAAATAGGAAAAACCAAGCCGCATAGACTTACTTCTTTCTGGCCCGTAGTAGTCTTTGTTGTAAGTCTCATGGTGCCCCGTAATAGACAGAGTTGGCATAGGAAGATTTGAAGCTCTTTTCTAACAAGAGACTATCCCAGCATCTCTCTAATGTTGTGGATGCACTTCTCCCTATGCATAGCAAGTTTGTTTTGTCAACTTGGCAGACAGATAACTGCAAAACTGCTCAGCAGTTGACTCCCTTACGAAAACTTTTTTTTTTAATTTTTTTAAAAGCTCAAAATAAGCCCGTTTTAATTGTAAACAGTAGTAATTATATTTTTGTCAAGTATCTGTGGAATTTCTCGTACATTTACTTGTACGGCATACTAGAGCATTTTTTAAATATTATTGTAAAGTTTTAAATGACATTTAGTCGTAAAATAGCTGAAGAGGGAAAACTGTTTGGTTTCGTTGTGTGTGAGCAGTGCTATTTGGTGGAAAGTTGGTAATTCCTGAACGTTGGTGTTAAGGTTAAGGTTACTTTTAGGTAAGTATTGAAAAGGAATGAATGCATCTTTAATTGGGTTTTTAATATACACAGTTAAGCTACATAGCTGGCGTGGGTAATTATTATAGATTAATGCATCTAATAATTACCAACTTAACGGTGAATTGCGTATTTTGTGCATTTGTGTAGATGTTACTATCTCCCGAACTCGATAAGCCAAGATGAGTGACCAGTACAGGAAGGTGGAGCAATACTCCCCAAAATCTTCTCCAAGAGGATCTCGCTCACCAGTGGTCCCCAGACAGGACTCCACTGGGACACTGAAAGCTACAATATCGTTGGGCAAGAACCCTTCAATCGTTCACACTGGGCCTTTCTACCTAATCAAGGAACCACCGAGTAAGTGTCTTTTTTTTGTGAATTATGTTGTTGGTGTAAAAATACAATAAATATATTTTGTCTTGATTGTGAAGATCTTAATTTAATTATGAACTGACGTTACAGCTGAAAGTGAACTGACTGGTGCTACTAACTTGATGGCTCACTACAGTCTGGAACATTCGTATAATAAATCAAGTGGGCGAAAAGTTAGGGACACCTTGTCATCCTTTCTTCCCAATCTTCCTGGTCAAATCGATAGTCCTGGACATTTGGATAATAGGTTTTAACTTTTGCCGAATTAATTTTTATAGTTGTGTTTAATTAGGAAAGGAAATTGCGAGATAATTGATAATTAGTGTTTGTTACGTAATAGTGTTTCGATACGTAAAATGCTTCTTGTTGTTTTGTTTTCAATAGCTCTTTGCGGTCAGTGATTGAGAAGCCTCCAATAGGAGGGAAGGAATTGCTGCCGTTATCCTCCATGCAACTTTCAGGATTCCGCCTGCATCCAGGGCCGGTAAAGATGTTTAGGATATTTGCACAAAGTTTTAAATATTGGAAAAGATGAAATAAGTTATGAAACCATTCATGATCATTTCTTAATCTGTACTTTTTTGAAATAGTTACCGGAGCAATATCGTCTCATGAACCAGGTATCTCAAAAGAGAAAGCACAAGCATAAGAAACACAAGCATAAGCCTGGTGACACCCCCAGTCACCAAGAGTCGGCTGCGACTTCGGACGTTGCCTCATCTGCCGAAAAGAAGCACAAGAAACAGAAGCGGCATGATGACGAAAAGGAGCGTAAAAAGAGGAAGAAGGAGAAAAAGAAGAAGAAGCAGAAACACAGTCCTGAGCATCCTTCAAATTCTTCGCATGCCGAAATGTAACAAACTGTCAAAATAGTACGTATCACTACAAATCTCGGGAAAGCTTTATAAATCTCTATAATAAATGGAAAGCCTTCTTAGACCAACTCTTGCTAACTGTTCAAAAACAAATAATAATTGCGGGAGGCTGTATGTTATTAGTGGTTAACATCGCCAAATGGAGAAAGGGTATCCATTGTTGTTTTTTTATTATTTTACATTATAATAATTCAATGTATCATCATATAAATTATAATATTTATTATTAAAAACTTAGCATATATAATTTGCCTTATGATGTGTACAAGGAGATGCTGAAGTGTAGCTTATTAGGATTAAGATATTTTGTCTACCTAATTTATTATGAAGCTTTATTTTTTTGACAACAGCTTAAATGGGTTGCATCACAAGAGTAATAATATCAATATCACGATTGTTAAGCAATATATGTGTGCCCCGAAAGGTTAATAATAAACCGCCTAAAATGATACATTTTCATTTTATATATAAGAGTTCAACTTTAATTAACTTTAACTTTTATTAAAGCATCTTTCGAAATAAAAGCTGCACAAAGCATGAAAGTTACATAATTGCATTCATATAATGACTTCAACGTTCATGCATGCGGACAATTTCATGCAAAACAAAGCTGCCCTATGCCGATAGTACACCGTAGATATGAAATGTGGAGGGGGAAAGTGATTGCACATCATCGCATGGCAACGGCAACGACGCATGCAAAACAAATAAGATACAAATAATAACAAATGTCAAAGTAACTCATGTTTGTAGCCAGTCAGGTTTAGCTGACCGCAACTTCTGGAGATTGGACATTTCAAGTGCATCTTTTCAAGTTCACGTTCTCATAATGGCTTTGGTTAACGTTTGTCGTTAGTTATTAAAGTATTACAGCAATTAAAGTTTTGGACATGTAGTACAAAGTACAAAGTCAAGCATAGCGAAACATTGCTTTCTACGGTTACCATAATATAATTCGGTAATAAGGATCAATATCTCATTACATCAATATCTTAAGTAAATGTTCAATTTGTCATTCATTACATGAATCGGCATCGGATCTACTATAAAATGGCAACTTATCTCGTCGCACTATTCCTTAACCTTATTATGTGCGCTATCAGCACCCCTACAACTGAAAGCTGCTTGGACGCTGTTGATAACAAAGTTTGCGCGGAAGCAGAAGGCTTTTATTATCTGTTAGGGAATGGAACCTGGAATATCTCAGTTACCGAAGGGGACGCGCTAGCTGAGCGAGAAACTTTTCTCAAATATTTAGAAAGTGGTAACTGCGAGATTACCACAACAGCTAACTCTCCAAAGCCCGACGATGACTACTGTTACTGTGAATTGGTAATCGGCATATATAGTTTTAATTTCAGTTCGCCATCATTTTGTAAATGCAATTAAATAATTAATAATAAGTTTAAAATGATTTTACACAGGGCATTCCACTACCAAGACATTTCATCACGAACGGACTATTCATGCGAGGAGAGCTCAGTTGTATGGAGGAGCTTCAGTGTTCCCTCCCCCGAACCGTCTGGCATCCCCTCCGGAAACTCATTGAGCAGTGCAGAATTCTAGGCCCCATCCACTTCCCTTTCCTTTGTGTCTTCAACAATAACCTGGAAGAAATGAGGCATACCTACCAGAATCCCAAACCCCTGAAGAAACACCCACATTACGATAATATAAAACGGGAAAGGACTCATCTAAGTTGGAGGAACGCATCGTTTACGGCCACAAAGTCGGAGTTCAAAGCTAGAACTTCCCCTAAAAGGTCATTTAACTTAATTTATTTGACTCTTTTGCATCTAATAAGTAAATTATCCTATTTTCTTTTAATAATCTTAATCCTATGTTATAGTGACATCCCAAAAGTTTCGAGCAACAATGACAACGGCACCAGCCCAGCTGCCCCAATCCAAGTGAAGATGCTCAACGGGACGTACTTTAGTGTTTACACGGATAATGAAACGGAAGTGGATCATGTTACCGTGCTGCAGAATTCCGTTAATAACCAGACAATTCATTTTTCAGGTAAAGTACCCCTTTAATCCCCTAAATGCATAGTTTTTCCGTAATCCTCAAACTTCTCAGAAGCATGTCTCGGTCTTTGTTTCATAATATTCTCTAAGCTTTGCTTCCATACTAAAAATATTGCTCCATTCCATCCATGAGAGTTTTGAGGAGCGCTTGTGGATTTTATGCAATGTGCTATGGAAAATGTAATATTGGATGTTATCGTCCAAAGATGCTATTAATCTTTCACAAATGGATTACTGAAATAAGAAAAAGATGTTGTTGGGATGCTCATCATACTCTTTGGAAATGCTGATATTCCAAAATGCGGACATTGGTAACTTATGTAATATCTTAATCGGCGAATCTTTATTCTCGAATTATAACAACGAAAAGAAAATATCGCTTTTATTTTTTCACAATACTGTTCATAATCTTGTTTTATCTAAGTTTGTAAAGTGTGTAACTCAATTATACATCATCTAAATCCCAACGCATATTGTAATTAGTAACACAGACCAAGTAAGAATATATGTACATGTGCTATTGAGAACAGACATGGCATCAACAACCACACAAGCTTAAAGACATTTTTTTTAAGACGAAAGACGATATCATATTATTTTATTTAATTAAAGAGTTTTCTTTAACAGACATAAAAAGCTATGTAATAAGTTTTTACCATGTACAGTTATATATTTTTAACGAACCAACTCTCGCCATCGCTCAGAACCAATCAATCCATCATGATATGATATGCATTTTTTTCAAGAGAAAATTATCAAGTTAACCCTTTACAGTGTTTTAGGTACATTTAATGATATGACTGAATATTAAGGGTAGTGTATATATTTTTAACTGTAATATATACTTAGTTATTATGTACAAGTTATCATAATTTATAGTTCGATTGAAAGCGTGAAAGACGCTAAATATTTTTTTTACAATCCATCCAAACTCATGGCTTTAATTTAAAATTAGGCAAAACATAGATTTTTTTTCATATTTCACAACAACTCGAACAACTCTCGCACGCAACCATCATAATTTAATGAATTATCAATTTGTTTTTATCATATAATCATAAATACAGTTTAATTTTATCATGTGAAAGGTTAAACAAAGTCAACTAATATTACATGATATAAATAGTATAACTACTACTACTATAACTATGATGATTGTAAAAAGTGCATGGCTTGAACAACTTGCTTTTGCTCGCACAGAAGAACAGTCAGAAGAGTTTAACCAACGCTTAACTAACTAGCACCATTATAATATTTTTTGGTTCAGACAACGACCGTTACACGTTATACCGTTTAGTTTTTTTAATGCCCTTTTTGTCAATATAAAAATATAAGAAATTGTACGCTGGTGCTAGTTAATTAAGCATTTTGATAAATGACATAAGTAAAATGTACAAAGAGTTTTTGCTTAGCTTTACATAGGTATATATGATTGGAATGTAAGGTAGGTTTCTGATCATCAAATTCAGTTACCCCACCACTAAGAACGCTCTACGGAAAGATTGTCGAACACGAAAATCAGTTAATTCAATAATAACGTGCAGATGGTTTAAATGAGTTGGGAAACCAAATGAAACCAAATGAAAACTATTTAATTTTTCCCCACTTGTTCAACAAAGTTAATTATCTATATAAGATAAGGCATAAATATTTATGTTAATACCTTTGCCTTTCTCCCGTTTTCAATAATTTTTTTTGCCTAAAAAACGGCCTACGATACATTCAACCATTAAGGTTGGCTAATGAGATGACTTTTAATTGTTGCTAATCCTAAACTACGTACATTCTTACCTAACCGTCTTATACACGCATACTTATTTTAATTTTCTTCGCTTTCTTGATAAATCCCCTGTTCATTTCCACCTTCTTGTTTTGTATCATTGTTGCATCCCTCATTTTCTTCAAGTTATTAATAACTTGCAACTGTAACTGCGACTGATATATTTCAGGCCGCATGGTTTAAAGACGTGACACGAGTTAAACATCAAATATGATATGGACGATTATATTTATGATATGATAAGAATCCTGCTTTCTTCAATATGTAATTCTCCTTTCTCCCCTTTCATCCCAACATGTGCTGATAGGTTCCGACTAGACTTTATTTTTAGAAGGTAACGAAAATAGAATGTGCGAGCAACACGTTATATTTGTTGAACTTTCTTCCCAAAATAAATGATACAGACAGTCGTTTCATGTCAATTAGCTATCATGTCGTATAAAGGAATGCAGCCAAGGTCTGAAGGACACACATTCCCTTTCAATTTTTTCGGAATGATTGACACAATTAACATAATTACATATTATATGCTCGCTATCATGTCACCCCAGGTTAGAGCTGTCGGCTTGGGTTGTAGTAACATGGAAGTAGGCGGCTTATCTTTAGCTGGCTCAGAGAACGCTAGATACATTTTCAAAGCCACATCATCATCATCATCATGATCAACCCACTTTCTCCTCTCTTACTCGAGCTTTCACTTTCACCCGGGAAAAGTTCTGTCCTATGTTTTCTCCCATCGTAAGTCATAATCATATGCAATATGGAAATAAACTCTGTGACATCTATTACTTGGCTGGAGTGCAGAACTTTGTTCCGTTTTAAAAGGGACAACAAGAGAGAGCTCACGTACTCCATTTACTTGGGGCACTGACTGGCTTCCCTTCCAATGATAGGAAATGAGTTTAGGAGCGGAACAACGGTGGAGTGGCTCTTTTCTTTCGGGCTATTGGAGAAACCGAAAAGGGACACATTTCTTTATTTAGCATGCGGGACTGTAACTCGAGTTGAAATAAGCACATCGTAAAATTTGTCATCACAGATGTGATCATAGTTCTCGTCTATCCTTTTTAATTTTATTCTTGTCAGCGGGCCCCTTAGATATAGAAACATTCACAGCCTAGTCTACACTACACACTGCGCCAAAAACTAAGCGACTTGCTGCGCGCTGTGATCGTAAAAGTTATTATAATGATATGTTTATGACAAGGGACAACTGTAATAACAAGGGATATCGATGGAGTCACCTCGCAATCAATATAGCTTAATATTATCATATGTCCATTTTTATCCCTTTGCTCGAGTTTAGTTCCCTCCATGCACCGAAATCATTTCCCTTCTGTGCTCTCAATATGAAATAGTCAGCGTATTACTGTCAATTTTCAAATTGAATAAAATAGCTTAACCCTCAACTGAACTGGGAATAGGAAATTGCAGGAGAATTGTCATCTAGAAATAGAAGCTTGCCATGCAAACTTTAACATATTGCGAAGATGCAAAGAAACATAATATTTGCCATCGAAACTAATATTAAGCAGACAAGTTAGCTATATTCATTTAAAATTACATTAGTTGACTACATAAGCTACAATTATACCTTTTTGACATCTGATCAGGCATTGTCACATAGGATATGGATTAAGCCAAGTACGACAAGCTATGCCTATGATATTAGTATAATGATAATGATATGTCTAAGACAATCGACATCTCCGGAATAACTTTTGAGTCCTCTCTTCCTCCAACTACTCCATAGCAAAAGTATTCTGAAGTGGGCTCTAAAAGTAAACTCAAACTCAACAGACTCAGCGTCCCATCATATTCCGAAGAATACATTTAAAAAATTCAATACAATCCCGGGAAAGAAAATAATTGGTGACATGTACAAAGTGGATTATTTTACAACAACAATGTCAATTATGAGAGGGCTGCAAAAATTGATAATGTAGTGAAATGAGCCAGAACAGCGAGGGTCCACAAGTGAAGGCTGTTAACCTGACGGGCTACAGCGTGTGATGTGGGCGGACATGTCTTCTCCAATGGAGCCTGAAAATGACAAGAGAGAAAGTTTTAGTTTTTCTTTCTTTAAACTTTCTTGTTATTTTAATCTGCAGGATAAAAAAAGAGGAGAGCAGCTGGAGCCAGTTGGGCTTGTTAGGACAAAGAAAAAATAATATAAAGGGGAAAGGGTTTGGATTGGCATTGCACAGATAAAAGCTTGGAGCAATTCCCTTCACAGGGACGTTTCCTCCCAGTTGAGTGGAACTGTCGCAATCTTCTTTAGCTTCCTTAAGGATTTTTTTTGTCGAGTGTCCTTGTCTCCCTTCCACCTACATCTCTCGAGTACGATTCATCTTCAAGCTGGAGAGAACTGGAGCCTGAGTGGTAGCGTTCTATAATCCCATTTCCCATATGCCCCCCGCTTCTGTTATCTCATGGCCTCGTGTTAAAATCTCCGGATTCGATCGAGCCATAAGTCTTCTCAATAGTTCTGTGTATGGCTTAATTAACGAAGAGGAAAGAAGGTTCCTCCGCCACTTGACTTTCCTCTTGTACAATCCGTTACTCGAGTTTAGCCTGTCAAGGGTGGAGTTGGAATGGGATGCAGTTTGATTCTTCATGTCTGTGTTTATCTTTGAGTTTCAACGTTGATGAGTCGTCTTGCTTGTCAGAGATTTTTTCTAGTGGGGAACGAGCTCATGATCCTCCTCGAATATATAGAGCGTGCATAATGGCGAGTCATTGAGCCGGTTGGTGAGTTGGAAATGGAAGGGTTTTTGATCATTTTAAATTGATTTTCCCTACGTTTGAACCCTATCCCCTTTGACATGTAGTATTTGGGCATGTATATTTTGGAAATTTTCTTACTAAGAGTTTTTTTGTATGAGCAAGAGTTGCTGACATGGCCGTTAAGTTTGGAACGTCTTTGGACGACTTTCTCATGAAGACTGCTGAGTCAACTCTTCTTCAGAATTCCACGCATAGGACTCTCCTCTCCCACCAAATATATGCCTTTTACTTAGAAAGGCTGAGTCATTCTCAGCAAAGCCGAGTAGAAAACCCACCTTTTCTACTCGGCTTTAAAGTAAAAGTACGCGTTTTTTTGCTTTTATAACAGAAGGGAAAGCGTCGGAGCTAAGTACTCTAACCAAATATTTTAAATTCGGGGAATTTAACTGGAGCCACTTGCGAGGCTCCACCAAATCCTTTATCATCATTATTTGATCAAAGCGAAACCTCTGAAGGAAATTTTTAGTTTGGGTTGTGTGTATAATTCAAGACTTGAAAGGGAAAAGGAGAGAATTGGCGACCGGCTCTCGGCTCACAATCTCACCTTTTTAGTCAAGACCGCAAAAATTGCTGCTAGAGTTCATACCAGAGAAAGCAGACCAGACTATAAAACATTCCTAAGCCAATTTACTGGCTTTTAGAGACTTCCTTCCGAAAAGAAAATGCAGAAGAGGTAAACTCTTTTTTTAAATGAAATACTACAGTGCCAGTTCATATGCTAGAGTGTCTAGTTTAATTGCAACCGCTTCCATGCTCCTCATTCGTTACGAGCTGGCTGGAAAAGATTCTTGGTGAGGAGGGGAAAAATCCCTTTTTAGGGAGCTGCCGTGGAGGAGTAAATGGATGTTTTTTAGGCTAAAATTATTGTAACGATGAAATGTTATCCACCAGAAGCAAACTAGTAATTGGAGTATCTCCAATGGGCAAATATAGCTTATTTGTTTAATATGCCATGAGCATCCACTTGACCAATTCTCATTATCAGTATCATTCTCCCTCCAGCACGTTTTTTTTCTGGTGTTCTGTGTCTGGAGGATGATGGAATGAGAGTGGAATTATAGGTCCCTACTTTGTATCCATTTCTATTTTACATGGGTTGTACTTGTATTATAAAAGAAATTGTACATGTTTTAATTTACGGCATGTACTCCAGACAAATGGCTACCCATATAGCCTAATTATAAGTAGATTTTCTTCCCTGATTTGTAAAATACTGTCAATCTGCAAAAAATTAATTAGACTTAAGCCTGAATTTCATTGGAACAAATCTACTGATTAAGTTAACTTAAGAAAAACTTTTTTTTCGACAAGGTCTTTCGAGCATCCCAACGTGATATTATCATAAATATGGTCATGGCTTTGGTCAGAGACGTCTTGACTCTGAGCTTCAACTGGTATCCAAACATGAATAGATTTTCTTAAAACACCTTTTTGCATCCATTATTGCCAAAGTACGTTCGCAATCCATCTTGTAGGGTATGGGAATCCTCCGGGGCTAAATGTCAAAGTATTTCCGGAATTTTAACAAAGTGGTTTCTGGTGTTGCTGGGAATTATACTCTGCTCTATACTCTACATGGTGTTAATCTTCTTTACTGCCACCAGCCCTTACGTCAAAACCACTATTTCACATCATCAATTTAATCCCAACTAGTATAACCATACATGGCTTCCCCATCATCAGCTCCAAAGTATATGGAATGGAATGATTACTTTTTTCATTGCTGAATTTGCAATTTGAAGCCTTCCTATAATATGGTGGAAATGAGAATGATATTCCTCCTCCTTTTTCTCCACCACCGTGTCATTTCACACTTCATTAAATATTTCTGAGTGATGAGGATGACGACATGGCAAAAGTCGGCGGGCATCAACACCATATCCCTACCCGTATAATATCTTTTGTAGAAAGGAACAGCCTATGCAGGATGATGAGGACTGTAAATTGGAAGAAAAGGGAAGATGTCAATCATTGAGAAGGAAGATGAAAGAAAGTTCGTTTGTGAACTTCCCACACTTTCCCCAGCTTTCACTTTTCTATCCTTTTAAGGAATTTTAAGCAGTATATATACTTTTGTATGGAGTAATGATGAAAATGATGAAATTTCTGTTTTTTTTTAAACTATGATGCTTCCATTGACAAAGATCCTTTAGTCACTTCCCAAAAAGCGAGGAATAATAAGGGAGAATACTGTCAATCTTATTTAAACTTTCTGAACAAAAAACGAAATTGGGCTCTTTGAAGCAGTATCCAGTTCCCTCCCAGAATGGAGGATGGAAGGTGAAGGGAAAAACTGCTACACTTATTATCTTTGACGTACAAAGGCTTGTTCCTGTGATCAGGATCCTTTTCGGATATAGTCTGCCACGTCATATTTCATGTTTGGGGAGCTGATATGGAATGAAAATAGGCGGTTGAGAGTCTAAAACATACTTTATATTTTAGCTATCTTCTCGCTTGATACGAGAATGGATATGGATGCCAGCAAAAGGGAGTGTAGAAAACTGAAGATTATGAAATTGAGAAGAATCGTAATTGGATATAAGGCCTCTGCGTTACTCAACACAGATTGTTTTCATGCTTGTCTCAAAACGAGCTTTAAACATTGGATATGATAGTGATAACGATGATTAACAACCATTCTGAGAGTCAAATTATCAAACCCGTCCGTAAATTATGATGACAAAGACTTAATGAGAGCCTGATCGAAAAGGACGTAACTGAGAGGCAAGTCTACGAAAGCGTTGTTGATTTTTTAAAGGCAGATCAAGTTGCCCACGAATGGAATGGATACAATTAAGGGATAAGCGGAAAAGTTTTTTTTAAAGCACACAAACGCCTACTCAACTTTCTTTGTTTGAAGTTGGTTTAGTAGGTGAACATAATTTATATTTAAAAAAACCATCTTATTACGCTGCCTTCACAATAAACTTACTTTACTGAGGCTGAACTCATGCTGCGGCTTTTTTGTCCAGCAATGCGTTTTCAAAGCGATTTCCCTGGCAGCATCATCATGAGCAGTCACTCTTTGTTGAAGCCACTGCTTGTACCAAAGTAGATTACAGTCGCAGATTAGTGGGTTTCCTGGAGGGAGTAGGAGAAAAAAATATGATTTACTCGCATTAAAAATTCAGACTCATTTTGAGACTCACAACTAAACCGTATTATATTCCAGGCCTTTCATCCAAATCTTCCACAGTTTAGTAATATAAGTGGGATGTGTATTTTTCTAGAGGAAGCATAAAAAATCGCTTGTTTGCTATGAGGAAATTGCCTCATTATTACATTCTAAATGAGTCCGTTTCTCACGGGATGCTTAAATGACTAGGAATTGTAGAACTTTTGTATTCAGTACTACAAATCCAAGAGCTAATACATTGGAAGAAATTTTCTTTTAAACTGACTACCAGCCATAAACTGAGGTAGTTTGACTATCTACGCAATATATACATTGTTAAAGTGGAAGGTGATACCTGCTTAGTTTTCTTTTAAGCACGTTTCCATTAGCACAAACAATTTTCTGCTTTTTTCCTCCAAAGTTGTTTTCCAACCTAGAATAATGAATGGCGATAATGGGAAAGGGTTTAATGAGAACTGGGAGGTGCAGAATCAACTTTGAAATTCATCCGGACTGTAATGACACTAGAGTTGGGTTTCCTTTTTGTAAATTATTGCTATTAACTGTTCGTCGTGTTAGCCTCACCATGAGTGCACATTTTTCCCATGGAGTGAGATGACTTTTTTTTCAAGACAAACGAACAGGGCCTTACCTTGAACATCAATGATCTGCACGGTATCAATAATGGGCTGGAACACATCCCTCATCAAATGCTCAAGTTTGTTATTTCCCAAGAAAATGTGATCCAAGGAGTGCATCTCTCCGAAAACGGTCAGAGGAAGTGAGCTGATCCTGTTACGAGAGGAAAGATAAATCTGTCAGCAACATCAGTTCACTATTTCCCAATCATGCCGTGTTTCATGTTCCATAGAACATTGGAGGCGGAAAGAAATGGAGGAACTTTTACTCCTCCATCATCATCATCAGCATGCATAAGATAGATATTTTTTTATCCCTGACTGAGCGATTACCTCCATCCATTTTCAACAATTTACTCTCTATTTAGAGGTTAGTGACTAAAGGTAGGAGCCCACGTTGGACGAGCCTTCTTCCAACGCATTACTGAGGAAATTGGAGTAAGATGTCGAGGCAACATAAATGTAGAGCGGGGAATAAAATCTTACCCATTTCCTCCCATTGTCAAACATTTTCATATGTGTGGATCCTAATGGAGCCAATTTGACAACAAAAGCATCTATATAAGGATCGGATACTGCCTGTCAATACGAAAACGGTGCAGGGGCACAAGGAGACCAAATCATATAAAGTTTCCTGATGCGAATTCGCATCATCAGGTTATCCTAAAAGGTGAGTGAGTGACTGAGCGACGACATGACAGGAACAACGGAGTAACAACTCTCCTTTCTTCCAAGCACTTTCTCCCTAGATCATCTATTGTGAGGGGGGAAAGGTGGGATAGGGAAATGGGAAATAACTCAGTCTCTCCCTTTTTATATCAACGATAGCAATTCCTCAGAAAGTGGGTCTATTTCCCTACGTAAATGCAATTTTCTAAAGAGATTGTGCAAGCATTATACTCCTGCTTTTCCCACTTTCTCCAGAAAGAGTTGAGGAGGGAAAGACCTTTTTAAAAAAATATGGATCCTTGCATATTATACGATGTAGTAAATTCGTTTGTTCAGTTTCGTTTGTAGATGTGAAGTACACAGAGAAATCCTTTTTTACTTCACCTTCAACGAAAAAATAACCTGAACAATTTCCGCTGCGCTTTCTTTTCCCCTCTATGGTACACTATCTCATTCATTTCTCTCCAGTGTGGAGGCTCTTAATAGATTTGGGTGGTGGGAGTACTTGGAGTTGGGAACAGGTGGATAAAGTTAACAGTGCATCATGCATAGACATGCTTGGAATGGCGAATAGGTAGATGCTGATGTTGGAAAAGTACTTATCTTAAGGTTGTGGGGACAAAACTGAAAAGACTCTAGCGTGGATTCACTTTCCACTAAATGTATTTACCCAGTAAAATGTTTACGTTTTGAGTTTGGTCTTAAAAATATGGAAAAAAATATGCGGAGCTTGTTATGCAACAGAAGGGAATTTAATTCATGAAGCGGATGGGATGAGCAGACTTGAAGAGTAAGTGGTTTCCTTTCGGTAAATAAATAATCCTTAAATCGTCTTTCTCTGTCGTTTACTCAACTTATTTAAGTCAGCTAGATTAAATTTCTCGTCCAAATTATTTAAAGTGATTAGCTTACTGGTTATTCTGGAGATAGACGAACTTGACGGTCTTCCCAAACACGTCGAAAGCATCATCCTTGAGGTTGGAAATGTTGTTTCTCTTCAAGTCAAACTCTGACAGTTTGTGCATCCCCTTTAGAGCATCCGTTGGAATTTCCCGAATACTGTTGTTCCCCATTCTCAACCACTTCAGGGACTCTACAAGGGGGAAACAGGACGGGGAAATAATATAGCTAAACTTCATTGAATGGAACGAGCCATATTATAATGATCAAAATCAACAGAATCCGCTTAAAGTGCTATTAAAAGATTATTTCAAAGTTCATGAATTGCCCCACCTTCAAGACCTCTAAAGGCATTGTTGTCTAGTTTGTGAATCCGATTCCCTTCCAATACCAGTTGACTCAGTTTAGTCAAGTACTTGAAGACATTTGGGCCCAGCTCCAGGATAAAGTTATGAGAGAGGTTCAGCGTGTCCAGATTCTTCAGCCCGACAAAGTCCTTCTCGGAAATTGATTGGATCCGGTTTGCGTGTAGGTCCAGACTCGTAAGACCGGACAGTCTCTTTATAGCCTCCGTTGGAATGCTGGATAGGTGATTACCTCCAAGGTTTATAATCAGGAGACTGTGCGAAAGAAATGAAAGTAATCGAACTCAAGAAAGGGAATAATTCATTAAATCTTTATCGCCCTAGCTGAGTATCTCTCTTTATTACATCCGTACAAAATGGGAGTCTCCCAAAGCACGTCATAAAAATTTTAGCAGAAAAGGAAAATAGCAATTTCGGGAAAGTCGAAATAGATTCGAGTTAAGCTACTTTTAATTCCTTATTATAGCACCCATTTTATACAGGATTTTGTTTTGTTTTCGGGAGCCCATTCATTTTCCCATTTCCTTTTATGGCTGCGACCCACTCCTATTCCCTTTCATTGTCTAACTGAAACTCGTAATATCTCTAGATATCCCAAATATAAAGTTTCTTTTTCCAAAAAAAACCTCAGTTCCTTTTTCTGTTGTTCCTTAAAATTATCAGTAACTCCATTCCCCATTACTCCCTCCACTTACTTGTCAAGACCTTCAAAAGCTTTGGGATCAATCCGTGAAATCCTGTTTTTGTAAATGTTTAGTCGAACGAGAGAATTCATTCCTTCGAAAGCCTTCGGGCCGATGGAAGTTATATTATTGGTGTTGAGGGTGAGGAGTCTCGTTGCATGGAGTTGTTTTAGTGCCTTCGTGGGAATAGCTTGGAGACGGTTCTGGGGGAAATCAAGTAGTTCCAGCTTCGTCTCGAGAGCACTCAACGATGACTCCTCCACCACGGTTAAGTCTGTCTGGCTAACTATTAAATGCCGGATGTCCAATCCTGTTCAAAGGGAGGAAAACAAAGCGAGCGGGAATGAGCAAAAGTAAACTTTTATTCTGTTTATAATTTGATTAGAAAGTTTTGTACTTAATCAAAGTTTCTACGTGCTCTACTGTCCTTTTAAGCACGGGGTGATTCACTGCTCATTTAGCTAATTAGTATGCGGCTTCACCCACCCTTTCCACTCGGTAAATGGAAAGTTGTTCTTTGAAGTCAATTTAATTTATGAGCTTTGGTAAAAAAAAAAACTTCCTCTACGTGGAACAAATCGGTAGGATGTGAATGGGGGCATTTCAATGAATCATTGAGAACGGCTATGGCCTATCTTCTACCCAGATCAGATTTCAGATCCAATCTTGTTTTAGGTATAAAAGATAGCAAACGCCACCGCAGTCATTTCACAGAACAAACAATATCCCTTGTACATCCCAATTTTTTATAGAGAAAAATTGCGCAATAGCCATCATAATAAAACGTGTTCCTTCTCTAATATTTACTCATTCATTGTGCTGCTGTTATATTTTCTTGATATCTTTCAACTTTCTCTCTCTCTCTCTCTCTCTGGCTACTACCGACTTTTATCAGATATCCATTCACATTTTTCTCCATTCTACAGACTGCCAAAAAGTAGAGCCTAGACGAAGACGGGATGGTAGCCAGCAACTAAAATCGATATTTTTTATATTCGTATATTTACAATTTCATGCTGGACACTCTCTTTCCTCCTTCTCGTATATCTTTTTGGGCTACGGTTTTGAGTTCTGATATGATGGGCCATACCACCTAAAATATTCATAGTTGATAACGAGCTCACCATAAAACACTCGGCTAATTTTTCTGGCAATTTTCATCCCAAGAAAATGAAAACTGCATAGTATTGTCTCCTCAGGACTAGCCAGTTACGGAGTCATTTGCTTCTCACTTTGAGTGAAAAGTTTTTTTTTTGGAATGTTTTTCTTGCCATTAATGCCGTTGATTATTTTGTACCTACCCATGAAAAATCCATTTGGGATTCTGGCCACGTGGGACTGTCGAATTGTTAGGTAATTGATGACGATGCCCCCCTTTTCCCGGAAGAACTTGAGGCCTTCCTTTATATCCTGGATTTTTGTTTGCTCGCAAACAAGCACGACCCCATCCTTCTTCGCTGTGCACTCACAGGGTGAGTTGCCCTCCTTCAGATTTGGACATATGCTTCTAGCCCAAGTCAGATCCATTGCTAAAGTCAGGATAATGGCTGTAAAGGTAATCCATCCTTCCTTTTCCCAAGGAGAGATCATCTTTTCTTTTTTCTTGGAGGTGATGTATGCCCACAAAACTCCAAACAAATTACATTCAACTCAACCCCCAGTTCCAGTGGTGCCTTGGCCCCTTCCCCGAATTTACTCACTTTAACTCGCGCACAATTACCAGAACTCGAAAGCGTCTTCCTCGGCGTGATTCTTGGGCTGTTCTAAACTCACATTCCATTCGGATTATAGGGAGAAGCATCTGGAAATTTTTAAGAAAAGAATCCCGTAAGTAAACAGACTTGGTGGAACATGACATCATCATCTTATCCTCTCATCTTACTAAAATCATAGAAATCTCTCAAGTAAGCAAGGCGAGGTCACACAAATCAAACAAGTTGCAGGTTGAAATACCCTCCTTGTGCAATACTCAACTCTAGTTCCTGAGCTGACACTAGCCGTGCCAATGCTCGTGATTATGTAATACGACACTCGTAATTAAGTTTATCTGAAACTGCAAGATCTCAGAGTATTTGCACTTGCATAACAATACATACCTACTTGTGTGGAAGATTTACAGTTGCAGAAGTTGGAAATAGAAAATTCATAAAAGATCCTATTCCCAAGAATATTATCGACACTGCACAAGGCGGATTCTGTAATTTTTGCAATGAAAAGAAACTGCGAGAATTGTCATTGCCAAAAGTCAACGAACGGATGAATTGAGCTAATCGCATTCTGATAAATGTGAAGAGTCAGATGAAACGCTTCGAACTGTAAATACTGCTAAGGCTTTCTTCCACCAAAGATAACAGGCACAACAGGATGTTTGCAATTAAATATAGCAAAATTTAGCTTACTTACATACTTTGCATCTGCCTACGACCGCCAGTTTTCCAGTCTTCCACATATCATTATTATAAATTAGCAGCTATTAGCCAATTGATGCAATAAGTCCTTGTTCCAGCCAGAATAATAACCTTGGTCTGAGGCTCTGGTCGTAGGAGTATACCAAATGTATAAATTTGAGATGCAATTGCTTCACTTGAAGGCTAATGAAATGACTTGTTATGAAGCCTAAATAAATGATATTATGAATAGACTGTTTATAGACTATCGCCACTATGTGGGAAACACTAACCATCTATCTAATTACGCATTAGTTCTCTCATGTGGGACTGCCTCCTTTCAATATCATGTCATTATACGAAATGAAATATAAAATGAATCCTATTTCAATTTACAGTTCTCCTGAAAGTTCACCACCACCATGATGCCATCAACTTTCTCAAATCCTTTTTCCATCATACCTATATCCCTTACAGTTTCCGTACCGCAGGGCATTTACTTTTTCTCTTAAAAAGACGCCTTACTAGAGAAAGGACCACATTTTTATATCTTTCCATTCAAGCTTTTATATGCTTTCCATCAACATGGATGTATGTATCATCATCGCATCAGCGCATCATTCTCATCATCTATCCATCACGATCATAAAATACGAAGGGAAAAAACCATCCGCCCAGCATGCTATCGCTTTTCCATCATCCTGGATAGAAGTCTACATGGTTTCATGTGTTGTTGTTTTTCACTTAGTTTCTCCATCCATACTTTCACCATCGCCATGACTTTCCAAAGGAAAAAACGATGGTTACATGAACTCCCGCAATAGCAACACCCGCCCACCATGCCACTGCAAACAAAATTATGTATCTTCATCCCGAAAAAAAAATAGCATTCGCATGGATAACATATATGGATGAACATGCAACTCCAGAAGAAATTGCGAATTCCCATCTGCGGCTTTTCACTAGATGGTTAAGCAACCCAACTAGCGCCACACCGCATTCAAGCCATACACATCGTCATGCATCCCTGCTAGCCCCAGATAGGATGTTTATTGCCATTCGTCTTCCCGGAGAGAAGTGAAATGGGATGGGGGAAGATAGGAGCCTTGCGAAGGGCGAAATACAGCTCCCTTTTTGAAAATCCATTCCATGGATTCTCACACAAGATAAGTTGTGCCACAATCACTCCGTATCTTCTACCTGTTTTGTTGTCACCACCAGGACCGCCACCACCGCCGCCGCTCCAAAAAGCTAGAAACCAGTCAATATTGAACATGGCGTATATTTTACTCCCTGTCAACTTCCCACAGGTTTCTATTATCATCATCAACAACAAAGTAGAATTACATGGGCTGGGGAGTCTGCATGCTTATTTGGGAGTTTATAAAATTTTGCAATGTTCATGTATGTGTGTGGTCGATAAAGTTTTAGATTTTATCTTGCAGCTCTCTCTCCTGTTGTTTTAACTTGGTACGCATTGTTTCCCCCTGCTTTATTTTGGGGGAACATGCTTATTACTCCAAGTGAGGATTTCCTGTCTAACCAGGGAAGAAAAATAAGTTTGCCCAGTTTTTCTCTCTTCTTGTTTGCTAATATGATAGTGCTGTTAGTAGGCCAGTAGTTGTGGAGGGAAAGTTGTCTATCTTTTTTCTCTCTCTTTTTTCCTCTCTCTCGACATGTAGCCCAGTTGTATAGTGGTAACTAACATAAATATATGGCGTTCATAGAATATAAATGGGAAATTGGCAAAACTGCATGTATCGATGGATTGGAGATACTCTCGGCTCTTGGAAGCAACACCGCGGACAAGGGAGTTTTTGTTTCATGAAAAGTTTTTTTTTCTCTGTTGTCGTTCCTTTCTACCTGGGCTCTTTTTTCCAAATGGTATGACTAGATTGGATTAGTGTTTGTAGACAATGATTGGATGATGATGATGATGATGATGACAGTGAACGTAGGAAGGGGAAGGTAAACAAATGGAGTCGCTTTTTCTAATGTATTTTTTTAATAGAAAGGGAGCTTTGTGAAAGTTGGTTGCTCAGAATACAGGTGAGGTAAGACATAGGAGGCTTTTTGATTTTCAAAAAGAAAGTTGTGTAATAAGTATAAAGCGGAAAGGTTGGATTCAGAGCAGTCTCGTCATAAGCCAACTGGTAGAAAACAGACAACTAAAAAGAATTAGAATTTACTCAACTTATTATCTCGAATAGCCCCATAGGTAAATTATGTTAGAAAGGTTAATCCCTTGTTGGTTTATCCACCATTCTCGCATCTTGAAATAAAATATAAGTGGAAAATGGAATGAGACAAAGGATGAAGGAAATGTACTTTTCTTCCTGGAAGATATAACCATATTTGTTGGAATGAAATTTTTCCGCATGTTACATAAAAAAGATGCTTGTTTGACAAGACTATAAGTTTACTGTTGTGTTTTGTTGATTTTTTACTGTGGCTACACTCGACAGGGAAGAAGTGGGTGGAGATGTTGAACTTTTACTGCCTACACACGCTTGTATAGGTGATTACGCCCTTTTCTCATTTTGGAAAAGTGTGATATCTTAGTTAACCAATCTCAGCTCATGTCTACAAATTTGGACAAGTGTGTAGGTGTAGTCATATTAAGTATCGTCGTACATACTCAAGTATTTACATTATATAGTTAATTTTTCTTCAACACTTTTCATTTTGGGTGAACTCGTTACCGCTTCGGTTTTTATTGAAAATGATGATGATGATTCATCATTGATGAATCTGTAAAGTGCTAACTAACTTGGATACAAAGTATTAGTATTGGTATAGGAAACCCTCCATGTAAAACCATAGCAACCCACGTGCTAAACGTGCTTATACAACGTGCTTTTATATAATTGTAAATCCAAACGGATAAGAATAGCATACGGTTCGTCCGTGTTTACTTGCTTTTTGGCAAACAAAAATACTTCAGAATGGATTCCCACATGAATATCGCGTGGGAAGTGTTGGCAAACTGGAACTTCTAATCAAATATATCAAGTGGGCATATATTTTCTTGTGAAATATTGTGCCCAGCTTCCACGAAATTTTGAAAATTTGAATTATTTGAAAAGCCCTCCAAAATCAAAAGCCAAATGCCTTCTGGCCAGTGTTAACTGTTCATATTTAACCTAAATACAAAATATTCCTAGTATTAATCTGCTGGCAATTCCGCATTGCTCTAAAACTGCGTGGGTTTTCCTAAATCCATAATTGAATTTTGAAGGCGTTGGAAGAAGTCAGGAAGGAGATAAGCCAATGATGATGCCATGCCTATGCCTTCATCACAATCATAGAATGATTATGGCAGTTTTGCGTAAAACGATAATTAATATTTAATATTCTCGCGCTTTCTCCAGTTCCTTCTGAAACTTCAAGAAATTGTCAGTTTCTGCCGTGCATACGGACGTGCATCTATTTCTGAATCAGTTTCCGAACAGCCAACATCTGCCATTTCCTCTTCCTATTTATGCTTTCCTGCTTTCCCTCTCCAATTTTAAGACTCGAGTCTTAAAAACTCGATGCCATATAATCAGGTAAACCACTTTTAAAAACCAATTAAGGATGAAGGAAACGCTCGTAAATATTTGCTAATGGCCCACATATAAGCTCTTGACTGACAGGAGGCACTGGCAAAACCAAACGTGTCCATTTTCCCTTCTCCCGTCCTCGTAAAAATACCTGTTTTATATGTCCTTCAGCACTGTAGCATATGAGCAGTAAAGTAAGTAATATTACTTTCATATCGCATAACATATTCCCCCCCATTCCCCATATCTCGCCTAAGCTCACAAACAAGGAAGGGGAAAAGTCGGCCACGAAAAGTTGATATTTTTTTTCGTACTTCAATTTCTTAACTTTTCCTCTCGAAAGTAAAGCTTTTAAACAAAAGGGAGGCCAGCCCATGCCAAACATTATGTCATGTGAAGAGGGAGGGAGCACAAAGGCTGACTTCCCTCTTTATCAAAAAGTAGGCATAATGTTATCTCGGAAAATATTATTCCCCCTTCTCTTTGAAGACGCCAGCGATGCCTAAGCCTCATGAATTGTATCGTATCGTGTGTAATGCATCCTTTTGACATATGTCAATAAATCATTCCATATTTTATTTTCCCCACTTTGCCCTCCTCTTTGCAAACACTCGCATAAATATTTAGCGCTCGCAAACAGCGTCATTATTACGGCATATTGATATTACTTCAAGTAAGGACAAGGAATGCCCCTCACCTGCATAATGCCTTCAGCTGGCCTCTCGAAAGTAAAGAAAGTAAAGTTTCTCGAACTGGGAAAGTGGAGAAAGGCGAATAAACTGGGCCATGGGATGTATCAACTAGCAACTTTGGATTTCTCTGAATATCAAATGAGTGACGAAAAATTGTTCCAGTCCATAAATGAATACAATATTATGATAGGCTTTTATAGACTCTCAATTCATATCATTATCATACTCAGCTTATTATAATGTAGTTGAGAGAATTCCAGTTTGGACTTGATGCGTTAAAGGCCCTGCCCAACTCTAGGTGTTAAATATGGAGAACTATAGTTGGGGAATGGGAATGTGGAACAGGTTGTCAGCACATGACTAGGGTTAGAGCCCCTCCTCTCAAGTCCCTTCCTAATGTCCCCATTCAACTCAAAATTCAAAGGATTCTCTTATCCATTGGGTACAGCCTTCCTAATGAAATTGCCAAGAAATGGGAACGGAAAAAATATCCCGAGGACTATCATTGAAGAAACTCGAGCAGTGTGCAACTAGTTTCACTGCAACACAACCCTTACAAGCGCCCATTACCCAAATAATTATCCAGAAATGGCTGAAATGCCCTCCAAATCTGCTAGAGAGGGGGAGATTCTTCCTTCCAATTTTTACCTTTGATTATAAAGCGAGAAAAAATAATTAGCGGTTGGGAATGGAACGTATTTTGTCATTTGAGTGAGTGGGTGTCAATCAATATGCCATATTTCGATTTCACTCCTGAACAACCTCCAAAATGTTCTTCCATTGCACAATAAATGAGTGCAGTTTACGGTACATTAAAGATCGCAACTTGTTATAAAGTTTTCTCATTAAAAAAATACATTATAAACGTGACTGTATTTTATAACATTGCTGAAAAAGCTGTTGGAACTCTTAGGAAACCACTTATTATAGGAATGAGCTAATAAAAATCGTTTATTATGTGAAGGAAGCAACATACGGAGAAGAAATTAGCATTTTTATGCCTCCACTCCTCCTCCTCCGAAAGGAGCGAAAGGATAACATAATGTAATATATATTTTTATTGACTCTGCCAAAAGGACAATAAACGTCAATTTAAAACACTTTCCGAATATAATATCCGGTTTAATATCCGACCCAGTCGGAGTCACACTCACAAACTCCCAGGCCTATAAATGGTACGAAGTTAGTTCTTCCGCATAAATTAGGGATAACTGAGTCGGAGGATGGAGCCCGAGCTTCACAAGATAAAATGTGGTCGCTGGTGGAACGCTTCGTCCGAAAACAATATTTATGGCTAAATTTCGGGTTTTATGCGAGACATAAATGCTACTGGAAGTGACACTAACAACTCATAAATTGCTCCAGTTGTTTGTTTCCACTGGCTGGGTTCCCCCTAATAATCCCACTTGTAGGAAGAGGAGCATTCATGTGGAAAGTATATGGGATGGAATATATGAGTCCATATGGCTCTTAAAACGGAGGTAGCCCGAAAGAAGACATCAATCCCGTTTTTTACCCTTTCACTCACTCCCTTGTCGTAATGTCCTCTCCGTTCCCCTCCACCTGTATATTATATGAAGTACTTATGCTAGTTTAATTGGATTCTAAAGAGCTTTATGAGTCTTCAGAGAGACCCTTTCCCCTCTACCTTCCTCCAGTTCCTCCAGACATAATGCAATGCGACCACAGTGCATTGTCTCAACCTGTGCAAAAAGGGAAAGCAAAATGAGGGGAAAGTGAAGGCATATAGCTTCCACCTCCATTTGATTGGGAGTTGGGTTTACGAGATTTTAATCAGTTTAATAAAAACAATCTGTATATTTTATTCCCCCCCAACATTAACAGCAACTATATACTACATAGTGTTGCCTTCGTGTTCCGCCTACATTTTTAACAGTCAATTTCACTCCTCCAAAAATTTGCATTTCCCAAATGAGCAGAGCCTGTCGTCAGGTGGGATTATGAAGGGGTGGTGTAATGCTTCCGATTTTCGGAGCCACAAATATAACTAGCATTTCATCTGAGCCTCCACCACAATTATTTCCTCTGCTAGAATTTTTATCGATTGAGTTGGAATGATTGGTGTGTTCGGGTAAAAGTCAGCCCTCTGGTAAAAGATTGATTGGGACGGTTGATATACTGTGCATTGAATGTGAATCAAGTCTTCGTCCTTAGATTTCTACCCAACGTAGGCACTGACTTTATGTAAGGACATGAAATTAGGCTATATTTGTCTTTTTCCCACAAGTAAGCTCCAGCTATGCCCATAAAAGTTCATGGAATGGAGTGCCGTTGCATATGGGCAATTGCGATAATCAAGTTGTGCAGTCCTTCATTCGCCATCGGAGAACAAAATGGAAGGAGGAAGAATGGTTATGGTTGTGAATGCAACTCAGAGACAAGAATTATTTTTCCCGTCACATGTTTGGGGGGAGAATGCATGATTTTTTAAACTCGCAAAATACTGCCGTTCATACGCTATAAATATCAACTTGAATTAGTTATGGAAAGGTTAAAATTATCATCACATGCCAAAGTAATTTGTATTTTTCGTTGCTATTTTTATAATATAGGGTTTTTATAGCTGTAACGGTATTTATCGCCGTAATCTCTAGATTTGCACGCAAGTCTTGCATGACCCATTTCGGAGTACATTTTTATAGCTTGGATAATATCCAATGATATGGTGGCGTTCATTCATTTATGAAATGAAATGGCTTGTGTGTATGTATCTTACACTCACAATCAATTCCCAGCCCACGATTAATGATCCTTGTTGACTTTTATGTGGATTTAATTGCATGTCTAATTGGGAATTTGTTTGTTAGCACTTAAAACTCTATAATTACTCCATAGGTGGATAAAAAGCCGCCGACAATTTTCTAATTGCGTTAATTCTGATGGCATCATACCATGTCGCAGCGTCGTTTCGCAGTGGGCATTTATGTTGAACACACACATGTGCACGCACGCGGATATTTTTTTTCGCGTTTTCAATTTTGTTTCCTCTTGAATTTAGCGAATTAAGGGCACTTGAGTTTTTTTTTTTCGTGAAAATTTCAATTTAGCGTGCAGTTCTATTTAGTTTATTAAATGATTTGCATGAAAAAAGCGGTGGGGTTTTCGCTTAGCAAATACTTCAGGATTTTGTCCCCAAGAGGAACTTTTTCGAGGGGAAAAATTCTTCTTAATGAATATAAAGTGATTCTTTTTTGACTTTTGCTATATTTTCAGAACTCTTTTCGCTACGGCATACGTACCTATATCATATAAGTACAAGTGACACTTTTCATTTAAGTTGAATATACGCGTAAATGTAGAAGTCGTAATGAAAAATGAAGGGAAAATTAGGCCGTCTTAAGAAGGTTTAGTAAGTAAATTAGAACGGGGCTTCATAGTTTGCCATGTTTGGGACATGACAGCTCCTTGATTAATTTCCAGACTAAACAGTTTTGAAAGAGGTTTGTGCAATGTGATAAATGCAAATAATATTTATACAGCTTGCTCATTTTGCAAACGTCAAAATTTAAAATAAATACGTAAAACTCGTTCAACCTTATCTGGCAATTCCATAGCAAATGTCAGAACACATATATCTGGCATCATCCTTAATTTATTATTAATAGCAAAGCCTGCACCAAAAGGAATAGTCCAGGTTTGGAGTCTCACTTTTGAAAAAGTTTTTCTCTGCATTTCCATTTAAATTTGTTACTCTCCAACAAATACTCCCAATCCCAGGCTTATCCCTCGGCGCCACTCTGTTTTGAGTTAAACCCATACCCCGACTTTCAGGACTTTTTGTCGTAATTAGGATTAGGGAATGCTTACATTTTAAATTGCCAAACTGCTGATCTATCTATTAAGCTATGTCTACCAAGAAGGGTTTTAAAATAGTCAATTAATCCCTAGGATTTTTGATAAACAAGGGTCTCAGATCCCCCCAACGAATTACATTTCCCCTGGGTATACCCCACTCAATCCAGGTCCAACGTTCGTGTTTACCTTAAGCCCAAGGATATGATAATATTTGTTATGTCTCGGAATCTTGCGCCATCCCAGAAATGTAATAGTAATATATAAAACAATGTGTTACACAACGTCCGCCCAAAAAATATGAGCTTGTTGTTTTTGCATCCGAGAGAAACCCCAGTTTATTTGCATTCCATATTTTCCCAATGAGTTCCCTTCCCAAAATTTTTGCGTGCTCTGCTTTGCTCATAAACCTGGTGCTGAGCTAAGTTCCGGTATAATTCAATCCACAAATTATCACAAGAATTGTTTGCTCGGTAATGGTTTTTGTGTCTGTGGTCTTGGTTAGAGCCAGTTGTACTAGAAATATAACAGGCCTTACCTCATTTAATTGAACAACTCAATCATAAATATATCATATTTTATAGTCTGTTATGAAGTCTATTGATAGCGTCAGTTGGATCACATTTGTTTCCTGGGGCGAGATGAAACTCAAGCAGGATTGCCATAATTTGCTGTTTTTGAGGGACTCGGTCGGGTCTCTGCGAGTTTTGCTACACTGACATACGTATTGATTACTTGACACAGTCATTCCTTGCTCACTTCACACCATGGTGACTTGTCTAGTTGGGTATAAATACACAGAAAGTTTCTAGCCCCGTCCCCCTTGTGCATGAATAAATATGGATTATCTTTCAAGTTTCAGATATGCATATTGCAAATGCAGATAGTTTTTATGTCAATCCATTTCCAAGAAAGGGGCAAATAAAGCTAAAGTATTTACACCAGAAATTTATCTTCGGCTGAAAAACTAGTTCTGTAAGTTTTGTTTGGAGACCCTCGCTGGGTCAGAAATTGGGGTTGGAGTGAGGACAGACAAAATTCCCGGAATATCTTATGCATCACCCTATAAATATGGCTTAGCTCTTGTCATGTCCTTGGCTAAACTTGTGAGTTGAATATCGAAGTAGTTTAGCTTACATGTTGATTATACTCACAAAGGGGAAGCATTCAGGATGATATGGCAAGCCCTTTAGGCCATGGATCGATCTTGTCCATAATAAAGGCTCTGTCTTCACTGAGAAGGGAAATGTATATATTGACAACCTACCACCTAATTGGGACAGTTGGGACACAATTATTTAAAGCACTTCTGCCACTGCTAAAAGATACTTATCCAGCTGCTTGAATTTCTATGCATCCTTCCAACTTTGTCTTCTTAACAGGCTACGGAAAAGTGACTTAATTAGGGTAGACCAGTCCGCTCACAAAATGGAAGACATGGGGACATTCTTAAAAATATGCATTTGTTCTCACCAGCTCAAGTGAAAGTTGCTGGGAGGCAAGGAAAAAAATTTAGAAAAGTTTCATCTCCATTCTCTATTCCAGAACTCATCATCTCAAAGTGGGATTGAATGAATGGATCCCTGTCACGAACAAGCTCAGGCGACATCCAACCACTTTCATTCATTTCCTTATTGCTCAATAATACGGAGAATTTTGTTAATTAGTCTTGTTCCATGTGGTAATCTGCTTGGTAAGCAGTCCCTTGTGATGGAATGATAAGAAATTGTCATGTTCTGCTAAACATATCTCATGGTTGGATTGGATACAGCTAAAACTTGCCCTATTTTAGGCATTCAAAGGCAGCAAAACGGCAACCACATTTTATATGTAAATCATGGAGAAGCTGTAAAAAAGGTATAGGATCTATTCACTTAGGGAGTTTTGCGGAGTGCCAAAATTAGAGACGGAAAATATAATACTTTGTCAAAAAGAAAGCAATAATTTGCAACAACTGGATTATTTTTGGTTTATTTATGATTCTTTCATTAATATTTTGACATGAACTGCTAAAACTTTGTAGGGTACACTTCTTAGCGCTCAGAAGCAAAGTTGCATGACAAAGTATGCCCAACCGATAATCCATCACTAAAATTAAAAATTAACCATATATGAAGGAAAAACTAAGTACAGGTCACAAATCAACTACATTAGCTAACTACATCGCAGCTCCCAAACACGAAAAATAGCCCAAATTTAAAATTTATTAGAAAGTCAGGGACGCTGTGGAAAAGGATCCATATGCTTGTTAAGAATACGGAATATTTTTCGGGTGATCCATGTGAAATGAAAACTTTCATTTTGGCTGTGCGGAACAGGAGAAAGCTCCCTAAATGTAGGCTAAACACTTGTTTATCTTTCTCTTATCCGTGGCCTGGCGCATGGCGCAATAGATCTTTCTCAGATGAAATGGGAAATGCAACGCTTGAGCGGGTGTTACTTGTGCGGAAGCCACGTTCAGGAAAAGGAAAAAAAAACTTTTTCATCCATATTTTATGCTGGCACATCATCGTATCAAAATTTAAAGAAAGTTTGTTTTTTCAAACGAGGTACATAAATCATTTCAAATATGCCTTACTTATATGCATCTATACCTTCAACAAGTTCTTGGCCTGTCAATGCGGCTCCTGTATACTAAGGGCACGCTACATGCCTCCACCACGTAAAGAAAATGTAGGACATGACAAGATTTGTAAGCCAAGTGGAGGGGAAACCTCCAAACTACTTTGTGGCTCAACTTCCCAAAAGAAACTTTCTCCTCCTATAATTCTATGCACGCACTCCTCTCAAGTAAATGTCATAATTTTTGGTAACTTTGGAATACAAGATTAACGAAAATAAAGCTTTATTTAACTCAAACTTTCAAGCATCAACTAGGGCTGTCATCGTTTTCATTTAACGGCCGTTTATTTTTTTAACGTTTTCATTTCCGTTTCTTATATCGTTTTCTTTCACTTAAACGAAAACGGCTGCAACGTTTTCGTTTATTGCGAGCCCCGTATTGGTAAAGCTTTCAATCAAAACGAAACGGTAACGTGGCATCCCTAATTATCTTCCCTATGCTCTTCACCAGGAGAATATTTATTGCTCATAAAAGGGAACGGTAAAGTTGAATTACAATTTTAAATGAGATTGACATAATAATTTAAAATTAATTTTCCTAGTTACAACACAGTTCTCAAATCAGATTTCTGTTGACTTGTGGATTGGCATTCATACTAGGATTCATGCTAGAATGCGTTGTTTTCCATTTACGATGGAAATGTCCATGTTCCCTCTACTTAAGTAAACATCATTTTACGGGAGAGTTTCGAGGAACGAACTGAACGTAAACTAAGTATTATTTGTATCTGCTTTGGCCGAAAATATTCCTACACGCCCAAACCGATATCAAACTCAACGAATTGGGTGTAGAAGGCAGACTCTAGATTTTACATACCACTGCAAATTCATGCATGGAGGGGCAGCTGCAATAAGCCTAAACAGTAAATACGGAAATGTGGGTGGACGCTGTCTTTTGACAAATATTTTTTTCCTGAGACAGGCACTCCAGTTGTTCCTATTCTTTTTCCAGTGATTTGTATTTATAACTCTCTTTGCTCACACTTTCTCCTTTGATAAGGCAGTTTGTATGTTTTTAATACACATTTTGCCCCCTATTATGACGCCCTTCACCCACCATCTCCATCATCATCAACATCAGGCTAGCGTGAGTGGCGTGGTGGTTTGGCTGTTGAAGATTTGAGTCAGCGTATTAGAACTCTTCTAATCATAGTCAGAGTCCGTGCTCTTTCCTTGACAGTTAATTGGAGGGAACAAGATGACTGTCGTGATGTGTGTATTGATTTTTCTCTGCTGTGTTTCCCTCCCAAGCAGTTTTCTAAACTGGGCCAAACAACAGCACGAACAGGATCAGGCTGAACAGGTTAGCTAAATCCTATCCGGAAGACTTTTTTCCTTGGTAAAATCCAAGCGACATTAGCTTCTCGCAAAATAATTCTCAGCACGAAGTTGAAGCCCAAAAGCGTAAGACTAGAAATTAAATCTCTTCAGCTTCCTCTATCATTTAGTTACATGAAATTAGAGAGAGTACAACTATAATTAGCAACTTGCTAGCGTTCAGTTAAGTTTTCTACTGAGATCTTTGGAGTTCAACGGCCATTTAGAATGTGCGAGCTTATCAGGTCTTCCCATCTCTTCACCTTTGACACCACAAGGTTGAAAAGTAAAAACGTTTGGACGGAAGTCGCCTGCTCGTACCTTTCTTAGCTGAAGGGAAATGAATGACACAAAAGCAAGTCATTTGTCCAACCAAGTGGAGCTTCCGCTGGGCTTCTACGTGGCCAATGGGAAAGGCAGAAAGAAAACTGAAAAAAACTTAAATATGGCATGAACTGCCTCAGGTAAATTTTGCTCGTGTTTGAATTGCAAGCTACTCCAGCAGGAAATTAGTGGCTGCTTTAGAAAATTAAAATGCTAGGCTCCTATATTGTAACTTGCTTGTTTTCAAAAGGGGGCTAGAGGACATTAGCTAATCTCACTCTTTCATAGGCAGCCCGCCCTCACTTAGAACCCCATATTACCAACACCTCATATACCTAAAAAGGATCCCGTACTGATCCATTTCATAAAGAATATGGAAAATCCTGCCATTTTATCCGACCATGTGGAATACATTAGTGGGCAATTATAATTGTGAAATCTCTTCATTTAAATAAAAGTACCTTAAAAATCGTGATATATGGGAGCGTCCATGCGAATAAAACCAGATGGTAGGGTTTTTTTCCCCCGATTGCCGTGTCGTGTGCTTCCTTTCCATTCCTAAAATGGAATTTGGAGTCCACCTCCAACCAGTATCAAATCAAATTGTCTCATTAACGATTCAGCTCACAATCAAAACACAACCTGGGACTAGGAAATGGTCCCAGTATAGCAGTTTGCTGGTCTAGAAACAGCTTTGTTCACTTTGTATATCTTTTTCCCTCTCCTGATTTGTTATATATTGGGAGAGGATTTGCTCGAGAAATAATGGGAGGGAACCCCTTTCCTCCTCCGTTTTTTTCTGATTTCCTCAACCTTGGAAACTTTCGTTTCCTTCTAATCCCTACAAAAGTATATAAATAAATGGGGATGGAGGAGGAGGAGGTGGAGTTGCATAACCCAATTTTGGTACATGCTCATGTTGATGATGATGACATTCCACAGCATATAAAATGGAAAACTGGAAAGGCTCATTGAACAGAGTGCAGGGGTCGGAGCCTCACCTTTTATTCCTAAATAGTATTTTGCTGGAGTAAAGAATTGACAAAGGATTGGAGGGAGCAGGTGGAAGCCCCAACATCATCCCAGAGGTCATTTGATATGACAAAATTGGATGCGTGATGATGCTAATGATAAAGCTTAGTTTCTAAAGTTTGCTCAGGCTCGGAAAAAGAATTACCCAAACCAATTTGCAAAATTGAATCATTTCCCATGCATCTGTTGTAGCTGCAGGCTGCAGCTGAGTGGAAGAAAAAACCGAAGAATTCTGGGACATTACTCAGTTTGAGTGACTAAAACCTAACTTTGACCGACAGGGTCAGGTCAACTGGATTGAGGAGGAATATGTTACAGGGAAATGCATTAATTCCATGTAGTTTCTCTTCTGCCGGATGTAACCCGATCTGACATCTCACATTATCATGACTTATTTTGTACCTTTCTTCCCTCCCCTACTTTCACAGCAGATGGTGAGCTAACCGAGAAGAAAATGAGTCGGTTAGCGGTATTTCATAATCAACGTTTAATTAATTGAACTATCTGAGCAATGCATTTAGAGAGGCTTATATGGGAAGGAAATGTGAAAAAAAGGATACAACAAAATCATTTCGTTTTACCTGACGGAATCCAATTTCCTTGCTAAAGCGTGGAGAGCCGCAGAAAGTAACAATGTGGGATCGTATTTGATGAGATTACGAAATTCTCCAGTTTCTCCGCAAACGTTTGATATGTCCCTCCTGCTCCTCCTCGTTTAGATAAATAGTCTATAAGTTATCCTTTATAGTACTCCAATGTACGATTTCCCTTCTCAACAGCAAACTCTCACATTTACCATTTGCTTCCCCTTTTTCACACTCTTTTTTTAATATTTTTTTTCCTGAGCCTCAGCTTATCACACCAGATTACATAATTCCTGCATGAAAAACTAATACGAGAAAAAAGCCTCACTCTGCCGATTTGAATGGATGGACGCTACAAGTAGTAGCAACTAGCAAGAGTTCCTATTGTAGTCACCTTTCCCTTTTTGCTCACCTTCACCTTAAGCAAAACAAAACTCATCAAGTTCCTTCCCACTCATGAAAGAGGAAGTGAAAGCGAGCAGGAGCGAAAAGTCCACTTGAGCACCACACGTTCTACCAGAATACTAAACTGATCAAGAGAGGAACAAGTAGTAGCCATGGAGGATGGCTAACTACTTCTCAGCAAAATCTGAGCTGGACTGGGAACGATCAAGTCTTCTATACTCCAGAAAAATTGTTGGGAATAGAACATCTATACATGGTTCCAACTCGTCCTCCCAGTTCCAACTACCTCCTCACATGATGATAGAAGGATGCGTGTGTGCACAGCCTAGTTGAGGGCAAGTCAGTTTGGTGAGGCCAACGAGAAATTTTACAGTCGCTTATTATGCTTTCTCCTCGGCAGTGAAGAAAAGGTGGAAGCATGTGGATCTCTCCTCTTTAGCGTGTTCTCCCTTTGATGGGCTAAGCTGGAAGTTGCAACGCTGGCGGGGAAAACTTTCCCTGCTGTACACTCTTCATATTGGGATGACTCCCTACGCGCGACTTTCCACTATAAAGGAGAGAGATCCAGCCAACTTAAATTCCCTCTGTTGAATTTCCCCTCACCCAGACTTTAAGCCTGGTTTCTTAGACATATCTCCCTTCATATATGTCTAGTGTGGAAGAGAGCTACGCGGAGAAAGTCTAGTCAAACGTTGGCCTAGTCTAGTCTAACCATATGAGCTAGGAATGGTGGGAATATCATCCATATTCCTACTTTAAAATGGGAAAAAAACTCTGGCATTTCATTTTCTCTTGGAGAGAAAGCATTTTTTTCATAGGCACACTTCCCCTACATCATAAATACAATAGGAGTGCAGGGAAGGAACGCAAGCGCTTCGCCAACACAATCCAATCCATCCACAAAAAAGGCTGCATTCCACATTCCACCAAAAAAAAATATTATCGAGAATGGTGAGGAAGGACTAACAATGAAGGAGAAGAACAAAGGAGAGGAGCATAGCCTCCTCCTGACTTGGAGGACAACAGTGAAACGAACAGACCCTTTTTTTACTTGAGTTTACTCTTCTAACGCATTGAGCACTTTCACTCCATTTTCCTCTTGATATATAAACACGAACACTTTTTCTTTCCTCTTTTTTAGGATGATAAGCATACTAAAGTGTTATGCTTTAGTGCTCTCACCCAACAAGAAAATAACCGCTAGTTTTTCATGCGATTTTCAATTTCACATGGGAAGCTCCAAAATCATATTTATCATCTTAGTTTCTTATATGGTGGCCTCCCTCTCCCTGCAGTGGGGTGCGAGAGGAATATGAAGAGAAAGGGGGAAACCTGGAACGAAAATAGGGAACATTATGGAGTTTGAGAGGAAGTGAAACTTAATATTTGATGCATGGGATGGACTTGTTTCTTTACAATGCTTAGGCCCTTGTTGCTTTTATCTTTCTTGCATCATCATCAGCCTTCGCAAGGATAGCACCGTTTTCTATTCCCTTTATTGGATACACAAAACTGACGGCTCTGTAGTTGGGACTAAGTTCAGCTCATTTTCTGTGCCACATTCACTTCCTTCACGGAGGTTAACACAATCAGGCTGAGCCTTTGTATGGGAATGTTTCATTCTGCTTATTTTCCTTCATAAAAATTGTGCTTTATGGATTTTGGCTCCATTTGAGGAATGGCTGTAGCCCCTTGTTCCACAAGGGCTGTGTGTCTGTATTGACTTAATATGGGAATAGCTGTTGCTGGATGGATGCTATAGTATCCTTATCATGCCCCTTATCCGCTTATCTTCATCACCATCAAAAGTCACGAGACATGGGTTATATCCATATCATAAAAGATATGAACTTTGCTCAAAGGAGCGAAATGCCTATGGAAGGGGGCCTCTACCGTTCCTGATCATTTTTTTTCGAAAGGAGAGACACTTTATTCCATCTTCCGTAGATAAGCTTTCCCGAATGTAGTATAGCTTGAACTTCTACTTTCCTAAATTATACTTTCCTGATGGCTTCCTCTTCCCTATTGTGCGCTCATGAGTTTTTATGCCATGTTGGGGGAGAAGAAAGGAAAATGTTATGTTCGTCACAGCACAAAAGCTTCAAAAAGTTTTTTTTCTTGAGACTTACATACCTATTTGGTAGAATTTATCTTTTGCTGAAGTTACCATTTTGCAAGAAAGGGAAAACAGAGTTCTTTGAAATCTTCCTTCAAGCTGTGTACGAGAGCGAGCCACTTTAGTAGGGGAAAATTTCTTCCTGATTAATTCCCATTTTTGTGACCTAATATACTCCCACTTGTTAATTATTATGTGGGAATGAAGGTCAACATTTTATCTCAATTCATGTCCGTTTTGAGGTGTTTGAGTGGCGATTGCAGCTTTACATTCCATGCAGTGACTAGCGACATTAATATAATTTATCCTTTCACATTCTTCCAAATTGTTCCATCATGTATCTGTGGCTCTGCATTATGCATGGATTTTGTGTAATACAGATATAGTCACAATTTGGGGAACGGAATGTTTCCCCGGTGACAATTCTCATATTTGGGTCAAGTCTCAGAACGAATTTGAGAAACGACTAGTATCCATTCACTCAACTCATCATTCTATCAGATGTAATTACTCTCCATGAATGGAATTCCCACAGTGCAGTTGATTGCTTTTAATCAAAACGATTACGCTCTCTGGCTTCCTCAATGATAAGGGAGGCTCTATTTCGTTCTTCACATACATTCCTCAAAATCCTATAAATATATTTAGTCGAAAATTATTGTCGGATATTTTGCTAGATTAAATGCAATATAGGAAAGTAATTAAAATAGTATGCCTTTCATCTCAAGTCAATTATATATTTCTTGATGGGGCAAGTTGAGACATGTGACAGAAATTCCAGAACTTCTTTTTCCAAAATAAAGTTCCAATTTAAATATTTGAATGCCTTCTCTGTTGCCCTTTTATTACATGGTCGGAATAACAATTGTCAGTTTGCCCTGATTTTTCCCCACAAGTAAATAAAAATCGATCTACAGATTTTAGCTTACGGGAATCTGGCAGGCTGGAAACAAACAGCGGTCTAAAATTATTTGCAAACCTGGTTGATCTTGTTTTTGCAAAAAAGGAGTAAAAATAGCAGGCCTGTCATGCAAAGCATGTCTGGCAAAAGTGAAGACTGAAAAAACAGTCATGTTTATTGACGCCATTGCACATTTCTCTTTGAAGTTGTGAACATGAAAGCTCGCATAATAGTTTGTGCTTGGGAGTAAATTCGAATACGAATATTAAAGTGAGGGGTGGTCCTGCTCTTACGCTTTATTACTAATTTTGATGGAACAGTTCATTACAGAAGAATAATACCGCCAATTTTTTTCCCATGCGTGAGTGCCTCAGAACGAATCTTTTCTATTGCATGGCTGGCTAAATTGGAAAGTTGAAAACTCCTTCGCGTGATTGTCAAGTGTGGCGGATAAGCTGGTTTTAAAACGGGTTATAACGTGCTTGTTCGGGAATAACGGTGGGATTACCTTGACATGAATTGAGTTGTTGCATTGCATGAAGTTGTGCTCAGCATGAACTGTTTCCAACTGACAATGCTCTGTATTTATTTGTCAAACTTCAATTTGGTCCCTTCCAAACATAGGATTTCCCTTGTTGTTCAGAAAACATGAAATAATTCATTACTTCCCAAATAGCAACAAGCATTACGCTAATTATATAATTACTTAAGGAATCGAATTAATTAGTGGGGGTCTGCATAATGACCGGAGGGGATTATCCCAAAATAGGTATTCATTTAATTCAATATTTATTTAACTCCAAAATATGTACATTAGTCAATACGGACATGAATACAGATGTCATCCTACCCCAGTTGTTCCTTTCTGTTGGACCATCTTCCAAAATATATTCCTTCATAGACCAGGCCGTTAATGAAATTTCCTCCAGTTTTAATAAGAACTCTAGTGAATTTACATAATGAAAAAAACTGGCTGACATTCAGTATTATCCCTTCCAGTTCCGAAAACTTTCACGATATCCACTTCCCTTGACCTTCTCTCCCCAAGCATTCCATTCCCTTAATGGCTTTGGTAAAATATGGCTCCTACTTTCCCCTCAACTGTGAGTAACCTAGGGAGCCAGGTAAAATGTTAGGTTAGCTACTTTGAAACATTTCCGTTTTCTTTTTCTGTCGGTCCACTAAAAACAAAGGAAGCCTTTGATATCCCTTCACTTATTTCATCTTGCCTTGCTAAACTTCACATGGGAAGTAATTTTCCCTTTTGTGGAACAAAACTGTAATCATATTTTTGCGTTTCCCCTGAAAGGAGCTTGTATAGCTAACCATCATTTTTAATGGGACTACCTTTCTCCATCATCATCATCATCATCAACATCAACATCAAGGAAATTTAATGTTTATGCAAAATGTTGTGCTAATTCAATGTAGTGCAGTTCGGTGTCCACATTTCAGGAGGAAAATGCTGAACGTTACGTACGTCAAAAGGGAGCTGTTGTATGGGCGCGCACTCTATTATAATGGCTGGGCATTTTTCATAATGTGACAGCTATGAATGGCTATAGCTGCAAATTTGCGATCATGTCATTAGCTATATTTTCAGCCTGGAGAGAGATGGCTAAATGTAAGGAAGTGTGTAATGAATGTACATAAATATTTACTCACGTGTAATGTGTTGCTCGGCTTCCTTCCTTTAACTAAAAATCGGATTATTACACTTGATGGATTTTATGGGATTTTCCCCATATCAATCCACAGGCGGTATATAATAGTCTTCAAACAGGCTCCATAACAGACGTGGGTGGGCTTATTGCATATGAACTATATTTAGCATGGTTTTGCAAGTTGTGCAAAGGCCTTGGATATATAAGCTCATTGTTTTTCTAAAAAAAATGGCGTAATATTCAGAATTAATTATCGAAAATTGATTGTTCGGAGAATAGAACTGTTTGTGAATGTGCAATCCGCACGTGACACAAACTTGGGAAAGGTGCACACACGTTGTGCGAACAGGAGGGGTGGAGGTAACGTAACGAGAGAGAAAAAAAGGCCCTTTTATATCATAAATCATTCGGTTTTTTGATCCTGTCATCTCACATGATTGATTAGCATCAAGCGTTATTCGCAGAGCCGGATGTCTGGTATTGCTGTATTTTCTATTGAAAGTCTTGTGCGTCTCATCCATTTGGAATTTTGTGAGTGTCATGAATAGTCATGATATTAACGCAACAGACGCTGATTAGAGGATTGCTGCTTTTGGTCGCTTCGTTGAAGATTATTACGTAATATGTTAAGGTCACAATATATTTCTTGTCAGAAAAATAAAAAATTAGAAACAATTCATTCATATTACCTGAGTTGATGAGCAAAACTAATGACGAGTAGTGACGTCGGACTTTAGCTTCCTACTTTTAAAAAAAATCTATTTCATATTAGGTATGTTCCAGTATTTGGAAACGTCAAATATTCCAGGCGTGTCTGATAAACTGAGTGAAGCACGCTTGGAATAATATTTGCATGCAAATATTTATCTTGCCGGAATGGCGAAAACCCTGCATTGTATTTTATCGTTTCGATCTTCACAGGGCTAGGGGCGGTGAAAGTAATGACGGTAATGATAATGCTTTCACTATACCTACCTATCAGGTAATTCTATCTTCAACCCTCTCCCAACCACTTACCTCTCCTCAGATTTTGCGTGAACAACAAAAGGATTTAAAATCCCTTTGAATAACGAAAGAAGAAGAAAAAACTTTTTCACCTTGCTTTCCCCATCAAAAGATTCTTATTAACCATATATTGAATCCATTCATCTCATAACAGTATCTATATTCTATAGACATGTAAGTTTCCGAGTTTTTCCACTCCTTTTAAGTGGTAATAATAATAAAAGTTGGAGGAAAATAAGTAAAAGAGAGAATCACAACAACATCAACACAAAATGAGAAAGAATGACAAAGCAGAGAAGGTATAAAAACGAGCGAAGAGAATAAGTTGACAACAGAGACTGGAGAGAAAAGAAAGAAAAAAAATCCACATTTCAGTCACTATTATTCATCCCAGCAGAAGGGGGAAAGGGACTGAAAGGATTTTTCTATTATCATTTTATCATCATCTTATTCTCCATCCCATGTCCTCATCATTCCATTCCGTTTCCACCTTTCTTCCTCCTTTCACTCCCCTGCCAAAAATTATTATATATCCAGGCCATGCAGAATTTTTCACACTCGCTTACAGGGAAAAAGCTGAGCTTCTGAGTGAGTTGGTTGGGAGTCTGGAATGAAATGGATGAAGCCTAGACCCCTCTTATCTCCCCTCTTATGAGTAAACCTATAATGGAAAGTTTTCCCTCCAGAATGGTGTTTTATAAGCCGTTATATTACGTATTTAAAGTTTTTTTTTATTATGAGAAGGAAGAAAAAAAAAGATTTTTATCCATTTTTTTTTATTTACTAATGAACCATGTACCTTTGATTCAGCTGTAAAAAAGCGGGGAATGGAGTGCACTCTGTATTTATTTTATTCTGGGGAGGTGGTGGGGAGCAGGCCTGTGTCTGACTCACTTTTAAGTCTTCTTTCATCCACTTCATCTCCTTTTCTAAGGATGCTTTCTTTTTTTTGTAATTTCTTTCTTATGACTTTCATCCTACTTTACTTTCGGGTGAGACGCTGTAAATAAAAGTTTTTCCTGGAGGGAAGGCAGGAAAATCGTTATGCTCTTAGTACTTTCACTCAAGCTGAACAAAAGAGGGGAGAGGGGTGCAGGGAAGTTGATGGGGAATATTAGGATATCATAATATGATGTTGTTGATGTTGTCTCCTTCCTCCGTAAGTTAAGAGGATGATGATGAGATGATATGATAAGGTGAGTAACCGGAATATGCTGGAAATGGAATGGCCTTAATGTTTGAGAAAAGGAATTGAGTAATTTTGGGACAGGGAATTGCTGCTTTTGTTGTGGGAAAGAGGGAAGCTCTCCATTTGCTACTGATTGTGAATAGTTAATTGATATTTGGGAACGTTTGTGGATATTATGATGATGAGTTTTGTAGTTAATACTTACAATTCGTAAAAGGAAGGAAGACGAAGCTGAGTATGATTAGGGTGGCATTTTTTAAGATGAATCGGAAATTTGGAACATGAAAAATGGTAATGTAGGGAGCTACTTCTGCTGTGCCTTTTGATGACAGTTCTTGGGAAGTTCTGATTTATGCATGACTTTGAAAAGCCAAAATACTGGCGTGTTTTCCCCCTGTATTTATAGCACCAGCAGAATGTCTGAGGAAAAATAGGAAATGGGACGTTTTCCCACCTTGTAGTTATGCTATCGATGTCTCTAACGCTTCCGATTGCTCTGAACTTAGGTAAGTCATCATCGTCACCAGTTCTTCATACGGTTGACCTTCGTCTGTCATTAGCATTGGGACTTTATATGACTTTCAGATTGACATTTCGAGTGGCGAGTGCAATAATATTTCAGCATATGGCTAGCCTCGATACACAGGTCATTGTTGAGGAACCTTCATGGTAAGCTATTCATCGGAAGACATTATAAAAATAATTGCGTCAACTTGCTTACTTATTTTAAATCTGTCATACAGGGATTCATACATGGCAAGTATTGGAAATGACACCCTAGCCGAAGACGAAGAGGCAAACCTAATATGCGAGAATTTCCCAACTCACTTGTCAGCAATTGAAATGTGGGCACAAGCTAATCACATTGCCACGATTTTAAGGTTAGTTCCATTAAATGCTGGCATTAAACTCCAGCCCCCTTTTTTAACTTTTGCTAATTAGCGAATACTGCGACTTGTGATTTCAGTTTTGAGACTGAGCAGTCCGTGTCAATAGGAGCGGAACTCCGTTTGACGGGAGCCACATCGCAAAAGATAGTCAAGGAAGAGGAATATACCAGCTTATCGCGGTAAGTTAACTACATATTCATACGATATTGATTTCTCTGAGATGACTGGCACTCCACTGAGTTAGCTATGCCAATATACTTAATACCTATTCCAATTTTAAAACAATTTCGCTTCCAGATTCTGGGCAAAATTCCATTTCGGGGATTGTCTTTACCGACAATGCTGGCGGGACTTGTGCAACGTCATCCCACCCGATATGCTTCACAGCTCCTATCTAATAATCGGGGATCAGGATGATGATGCTTATCTAAGACTTCGCTATTTCATGCCCATCTTCATCATTTGCTTTGTTCTCCTAGTCAGAAACTGCATTATTAATAGTGAGGATATCGTTGGACTGGAATAAAAATGCAAACAAATGCAACAAAAACTTGAATATTGGGTTTCACGAAACTTTGCGTGATTTATTATGGAATATATATTTCATTAAGTACACTTGTTGTATTTACGAAGTTGGTCGATTTGACGAAAGGCAACCTTATCGCCACTAATGTGAAGTTACTGTAATAGCTAATTAACCTTACTTAAAACTTAGCTATAGTATTCATATTGTAATTCAAAAGTTTTTTTCGTATCCTCTATTTACACAAACTATACATCTAGGATATACAAATACGTGTTATGATGGCAAATTGTAATGTTTTATTAGTCAGTTGACTTACTCATATCAATAAAATATAGAGATTTTTATATTTTCTTGTAAAATGTTTTATGCTGCGTTATTAAAAGTTGAAAACGAGTACACTGGACTGCGATATAACGGTCACCAATGACAGATAGTAGAATATATATAGTAATTGATTTGTTACAATTAAAATTGCCTTAAATATTAGCTCCTTGTTTATCAATCTCTGAGTTCATTTATCAGGTCACGGAAGTCAGTGACATACCATTTGGACTTGGACTTCACCTCATGTCGGTAAGCATTTCCTCCGAATCCTGTTGGAACAATGGAAAATTTTAATATAAATTCCCTCCATTGAAAGGAAAGCAAAATGCGTTGGAGAATGACATTGAATTGGAGGGTATTACACTTACCAATAAAAAGATCTGCGGGTGGGCTAGCCTCCCAGTCTGTGATTCCATCTCCCACCATCACCACCGTTTCGTAGCCATGCTTCTCCTTCAAGTTCCTAACAACGGCTCCCTTACCACCAGTCCTGGATGTCAATTGGTTCTCATCGAATCCGGCGTATTCACCTTTACAATAAAAGACAATGGAAAATTAGAGATATTTCGAAAGGGACAATTAAATTAGATGGGAGCTCATACATAATTAAAGATAAGGTTGATTAGAACTTTTCAATTTTCCTTTTTTTCTCACTTACCATCATGATAAAACTTGATTTTGTTGGCATACACGTTAGAAGTAGGAATGTGGAGTTCTTGAGCTAGTGGAATGATGATGCTACGGAATCCCCCAGAAACCAGGTAGACTTCCTTTCCCCGTTTGTGCAACTCGTGAACCAATTCCCTAAAAACATAAAAAAGGAACGTGTTAGAAACATAAAAGTAAAAATAATTAAAAAAGCTCTTGCTTCATATACTCGTACAATTGTTTAGGTCAGTTTCCCACTAAAATAACCAATTATAAATGTAATATGTGCAGGTGTTCATCCATTCGTTTGAAGGAACGGGTTACGGCTATTTTCACTTGTATCATTAACTTCATGCTGAAATTCATACTCGAGGATGTTCATTCTAAATTGCATTCATTAATCATGAATTGACTCAAAGTTCAATGAAGAAACAGACATAGGCATATAGCGTTACGTCCATCTCAATATGTGCAACTCCTTCGGGGCATCTTGAGAAATTCAAAGGAAAGAGCCTTGCAGCGAGAAGTGATTCGCGTCATTCGTGCATTCCCTTTCGATTGACAACAGTCAACCTTAATGCTCGCAAATCAGTAAGATTACAAAAGTTCACGTATTGTTCACGTGGTCCTCTGAAAAAATTAAGCAATCCGATCAAAGGAGCAAAAGGAGATGGGATTGGTTTGCAGACGTCTCAAACTTGATGTAGCATGATGTGACTAAATATGACTTATCCCAATAAACGAGACTTTTTCATTCGAAATCAATCTAATCTTTATGATTCCTCTTAGTTCTGTTCATCTCAAACACTCGATCCGTATAACCAGTTCAATAAATTACATACGTCGCTACAGTTAGCTTTCAAAGCTGCAGCTCAGCTGTGTGCTCGTTAGCCAATTAAAGTGAGGGGATTAAAAGGCTGAGGTTTGTACGTCAACGCCATACACAAAACACACCCACTTTCCCCTATAACCCTCTTTTAACCACAACTGCTGAGCTGAAGGAGCTTTTATGAAATATGTAATTCGAGCGAATCGTCTTCATTAGAAATGGACAAAGTCGGCTTTCTCGTAATTACCAAAACTCCTCATTTAGGATCTGGCAACAGGCTTTACAATTAGCATATTGGAGAAAAATACAGACTAATTATTATTCCATGCGGGGTGTTCTAAATCATCATAATTATTTTATCGTCTCCTTGGGCTAGTTATCGCGAAAAAATACTGGTTCTGCACAATGTGACTGGTACTGCTTGAAGCAGAAACAGAAACGAGTGACTATATCGAGAGCGATCTTCTGTAAAATGGCTTAAGATATCTTTTGTACGTAAGATGATTCTGATCATATCATGAGCCACCTACATTTAGTATTAATCTCTGTTAAAAATATTTATAAGTCGGAGGTTTGTTACTTTCCTTGGGAACTGAACTTTATATGAAACTTGACGCTTGTAAGTGGCCGTGTGAAAGGGGTTGTTGCGGGTGACGTTTATCATGAAACTTATCAATGTACTTGAGAATTTGGGAAGTCCGAACATAAAAATGTTGAAAAGAAGAGCTCTCCCCTGTTTAACTTCAATTGCTGGTGACTTACTTGACGTATGGAGATAGGCGTTGCTTGGAGCTGTGGATGTAGTTCTGGAGCTGTTTCAAACTGGGCCTGATTAGATCTAATCTCAAGGCAAGTGCTTGACGGAAATCCATCCCACCCTTCATTGCCTCTCGCGTCCTGGAATAAAAATATTTGAAAAAAGAATTCAAAGTTTAATTATCATCCGATACATTAGTATAATGCAACAGGTTGCTTCTAATCTCGTATCTTTTTCGCTAAATAATATGCATACGTTAAATAATTACTCTTCAACTTTAGGTTATCGAATATTGGCTTGATGTTTTATGACAAATGCACAACAAGTTACTTATTGTGATATGTAATCTTCTTGCATGGGACATTTGCTATTCTGATGTGGGAGTGGGACTCGTATTCAGATGTAATCTAAATCATGATTGATGTGAGCTTAAATATGTACATTTGAAATGACGTCATTAATAACATCAACACCTATAGCTTTGTTGCTAGGCTTATCGCAAGTATATTGCATGACAAAAGAAAATAATATATTTTCCATTTCATCCGTCAATCAAGCCCTTTTTCTTTCTCGGGTAGACCTATCATCAAATTGGGTTATTTATGCTGTAGCAAAAAAAAAACAACAACAACGGCTACTATGAGAGCAGAAGACTATCATCACGATCCTTTCATCATCCGATCAAAACAAAACATTTACAATCAAGTCATTTCTAATTAGTGTGAAATTACACAATTTTTAGAACCTGTCTGATATGTTCATGTGTGAAAATTTCCATGTTATTGCTTCGGGTTTCATCTGCCATTACGCAAATACTGGCTGCAGGACAAATTGTGAATGGTCAATGGTATCTAACCGCTCTTTAGTGGGTTTTTGACTTCGGTTTTTATTGACTCGCGAATATTTACATATGATGCACCTTAATTTCATACTCAACTGCAGCGTAATTTATATTTTTGTTTATGTCAAAAAAGGAGGTGTGTTGTAAAAAGTCGGTTCAGCTTGAGTGAGTGGGACCATTGGACCCTCGCCCCTCATGCACAAAACGATGATAGCGCTGCTCATTTGACTATCCATATTGAATTATTCACGGTGTTCTGAGCCCAGAACGGAATAGGACAAAGAGTCATCATTCTTCAGCTGAAAGCTCATCATCATCAACTTTAATAGTCAACTTGATGGAGTTTAAAGCTCATCCATTTAGTTGCATGCAAAGTCAGAAATAATGCTGTTCTTGTTCGGTTTTGGGATATCGCCCAGAAATAATGCTGCTTTTGTCTGCATTTATCTCTCGCTCAGCCACATGCTCAAGGAGTGATCTGCGTGGTCACTGATTGAGTTACAAATCCTCGCTATCATAAAAATGCATTATGGAGGCTTTTCATGAACTAAAATTTCATTTTTCTTTATCACCCCCATGCATACAATTCTCCTGCAAGGCATTGCTGATGATGATGAGGAGGAGGAATGACGATATATGGCTGGGGAATAGCAATTTGACAAATCATTTCTTTCATTAGCCTCCTTAATCTAGGAGCTGGGGATATGCAGGGGAGATAGCTTAAATAGATTTGCATTTATTGTGAAAACAAATACATTTCTTATGCTTGCAATATTCTTTATGAATCCGGTTCATATAGCATGTCATGTCTTGATAACGTGGGAGGCTAATGTACTCTAGACTGGGGAAATATTGAAATGGTGGAGTAAACTGAAATGACATTTTCTCTCAATTTATGAAAGCGGCGTAAGTCAGAAAACGACTTTGACTGGAGTCATCATGCCTCCCTATTATCCTTTTCATATTTAACCTAAATTTCCCTTTCCAGCAGACAGCTGCAGTAAAAACTGTGCTATATAATACCCTAACAATCTCAATTCTCATCCATAATCAATGACAATAAAATATTGTTTGAAATGGTTAATGCTACGAGCGTACTAATATCCGATGACTAAGACACGAAGCTAATAATACTGTATAGCTCTACATGAAACGAATTCGTTTAAACTAAATGGATTTTTGGTAGTTTGTAGTTGTTGTTGATGTTATTTTGTTCTCCTTATAGTTTAGCTAAACAGGCCATCTTAATGCACAGGATAGGAAAGCTTTATACGTTTCTAATATGATGAAGCAAACATTGCGGATGGATGAACAAAGGGATCGATATTCGGGACCATCGCCATCAATAATTTGTAATGATAGGCGAAAGTCAAACGAAATCAATTCCTTCTCGCAAAAAGGGTGCCCCAAATACACAGGCAAAACTGCGCAAACTTGAACTTGAGTGGAAATGGCCTTTACCTTGTCTTTGACTCCATAAAGGAAGTTCACTTCCCGACTTCTAGTAAAATTAACATATTCTTGGAAGACAGTCAGTCAACTTGATCATAGGATGACGTCATTTAATAAAATCGTCAATTTCGCCATTCGCCATTGTAGAAATGGGCTAACGTCAAATAATCAGTTGTGAAAAATTAACCAGAGGTAATTACAATTAGCATATAAATGATCTTATATTTATGGAATTTGATGCCACAATGGATTTTCATCCGACCAAATGACTGACGCATCCCATCTCCCACCTCGACTCCCATTATTCAATGTCAAGAAGATGACGTTGAAACTAGATCAGTGGTAGAAAGAAGGACATCAGCGTAAGCCAAAAGGCATTGACATTTTCCATCTTTTAAGTTTTAACTATATGCTTCCAACCGCCTACTATAGTTTAGCTACAGACGACTGCTATACCTCAAGTCTTCCTATCAGTATAACAGCTCCAAATGAAGTTTTACTTCTCCCATTCTCATGAATGCAGTGATGAGATCTTTCCCACTTTCTTGGCAATGTTTAGCAAAATTGCATTCGTAATAAGAGAAACTGGCATTTACATCTCTCCCGCAGCTCAAACTTGTTGTTTGCTCTTCAGCCAATTTCGTGGATATCGGTATATTGGTTCAAGGTAGCTTTATAAATACTTCACGAGAGCATGAATAAACAATGGGAATAAAGTGGGAATGGGAGAAGGTCTTATGCATTTTCCCTCATAACACCCCTGGTCTTAAGCCATGAGCCGTACAAAATGAATGTCTTTTTCATGAAGCTGAAGAAGGTTTTGTCCCCAAAAGAACAGTAGGCATGGCCTGACTATGTGATGATAGGTTAAGGATAGAAAAGTAAATGCAGTACTTAAATACATATTCCTCCAGGGGATATTTTAAAGTACAAACTCACTTAAAGTTTGATGAAGTTAAATTGAATGAAATGGGGGTAAAAACAGCTAAAAACTAAAAGGCTTGCTAATGCTATGGCCATTAAGATGATGAATGGCTTTATGTAATGAATTGTGTTTTTTTAATAATAAAAATATTCCAACTTACAATTCTTCGACCTCATCCCCCTTCCCACAGAATTTGGCTAATTCATCAATAGCCTCGTCTTGGATAACTGTGGAGTCCACGTCAAAGCAGATGGCATCCGCCTTTCTCCAGATATTCTTGGCTTGATTGAGTTGATTGGTCATCTTGGCTTGTTCGTCTTTGTCGTCTTCCGTTAGATTTCTTGAAGATGTGTGTACGGCAATGCGTTGCTGACGCTGATGAGGACTTGACAGGAGAAGAGGTCCCTTATAACTTGCTGAGAACTGCGTGACAGGCTCTACTCGCTGGGAAATGACTTGACTGTAGCTGAAGTCGTGGCGTCGTCGCAACCAATTCACAGTGATCACTGCTGAAAGGCTCTGAAACGAAAGGGGAAGAGAAGTAGAACTCGCTTTTACATTTATAGTGGGAGCTCACCCATTGAAAAAGCGCTGTAGCAAAGGACTAAAGCCAGATAGGACTGAGGATGATGGTGAATGGTGATGATGATGAGGATGGTCAATATTGAAGACACTCACTCGCTTTTCATGGGAGAGTCCAATAATGATTTTTAGTACAGTGAATATTATGGTAAAAGGTGGCCCGTCAACTAAGCTAAAAAGGTGGCATCAGTCAATTTTCTTCATAGAGAACAATCAGTGAAAATACTTTAATGTGTGGTGATGTGATGATGATGATGCTACCGTTCCCTCCCATGTAAGTCATGTCATGCCAGACCCACGGCACGGCTACAAACCACGTCCCACTCCATCAACCAATACCAGCTCATTTCACTAGGAACGGTGAACAAGATATAAGGTTGGATGAGAGGTATTGAGAGATGGAGCAGATTATCAGCTTATCTGTCATGTCATAATACTCTACATTTTACCATACATAACCGACATGATTAACATCGGCAGTTAAATATGTATAGTTGGTCCTTATAATACTTCATCATAATCATCATTGGATTGATAACTGCGCGGGATCCTCTGTGTAGCTTTTTATCATGACTGTGATGCAATCCTGACATTGCCTACTTAACCGATAAAAAACCATAAAAAAAAATTACAACGGGAGTCTGCAAATCGGAAATTGCTTGTGAGATAAGCACATTCCGATTTCCATTTCAACTTGAGATATGATACGAGTATGACATGACATTAGATGGATCATGACCACGACCACCACCTACAAAAAAATCATAATTATTTATCAACCTTTTTATGCATCCTGTTATCTAACTACATGACTTAATCCCCTTTACTGTCGAGGTTTCCATCAACTCAAATAATATGTGCATAATGTAATGATGGACCAAGTTTGCTCATTCGCTTTTTAACTTGCTAATTTTTTTATGAGTTTTTAAGCAATTATTTGATGCAGATGAGAAATTGCATTCAAGTCATTTCATATTACATTGACGGTTTAATGAACTCGGTCAATAAATTAATTGCTCAAGATGGGGCCAGCTATTTTTTTGTTGGAGTCAGGATAGCTGATGATTCGAGATTATTATTTAATTCTTACATTTTTTTTGTTATTTTGCTCCGGATTACATATGAATAGCAATGAACTTCAGCAGCAGAAATAGGAAGTGTTGATCTGAGACAAAAACAGTTTATTTTACTGCGCCTCTTTCCTTCAATTGCTGATAAAAGAAAAATTGCTATCAGTAATAAAAATGGGAGGGTGATGAGCCTCAATCCAATTTAATTCTTGTTTGGCTGGGGCACACAGAACCGGCATCCATTGTCCCTCCAGTATTTTTCCATAATTGTTGTGTTCCTCTCTGAACTACGCAATATTGTTTTTGAGCAATGCAGTCGTTTCTTAACTGACTTGAAACTCTCAAGCCCTCATGTATTTATAGTCCCATTCATTTACTGATATTATCAGTCCATTCCCATTCAATCTAGTTTCATGCCACATTATTACACATTTCATCCGTTGTAAGACCAGAACAGATTAGCAGACCAAGACACGCTCTCAACTACTGTTTTGTAAGATCATAAATAAAGATGTTTGACTCGTGTAAAAAATAATTGTGAAATTATCCGATTCTTCGAATTGAATGAAGAAAAAATCTTTCCAATTAAAAAACCTAGTCATGCCAAATTAGCTCGTGCAGGAAAGCTTTAATACAAAAAAATGCCTTTCCATGAATGGATCGAATTGACGTATTGACAAGTCTAGCAAGTCCGCATTTTCAGACGTAAACTAATACCTAATCCACATGCATGGACTGTTTTTGAAGGAAAAATTTAGTTTTTTATTACAGATGTGTTTCTCATTAATCAATGCATTAAGGATTACTTTCATCATCCTTGTTGAAAGATGATTGTTTATTTTGCTTTCTGGTTTAGCCTGGAGTAGCCTCTCTCCTCTGCCAATCATATAATTATACTTGATGACATGATTCCTGACATCCACAGTATCAATTTTACATGCTTTTTACAGTTTGCGATTTAAAAAAGTTGTTATTGTCAATTTTTTAAAGAACTGGATAGGTATAGTCCGCTAATTGGGATTTGCGATGATGGATCAGAATATGATTGCATATGAAGAGGATTTTCTTCTCTCTTGGGCTGGGATTGGATGATGGGCTATGTGTGGCGTGGTGGAAAAAAAGGAAGCAGAAAAACAATTTGATGATGATAATTACGAAATAATTTTGTTGTTGTGCTACATCAGGAGATCCGATCCATCCTATTTGTCCTCCATGTGGCGTCAGAGACACACCTCCCACCACCCTTAAACTTCATTCATTGACGGATAACACGAGATGAGAAGGTGATATGATAATCAGGCTGATATATGCTGATGCCATAGTTCAGCATCGTTCTTATCACCGTTCCTCGACGCTATAATACATAGTATTTAGCATTTGCGAAATGGATCAAGGTAAGAGTGACGCTATGAAAAGTGACGCCTGCTCAAAAAAATTTCAAAGTCCAAATCTTCGTCGAGGTG
>JAQGAH010000300.1:0-50420 GCA_034696885.1 Lepidocyrtus paradoxus | reverse complement strand
TTTTAAGTGCGGATACAAAAATCCGCATCCGCAGAGCTGTGCGGAGTCCGCCGGAGAGAAAACGCAGTGAGTGCGTTTCCACCTAAAGCCAGTTTGACTTGCTGTACAAACGCGCGGTGACAGACCAGTACATATATATTTTTCTAGCCCGGAACAATAATTTACTACGACCCTTTAAATAGACGACATCGTCTCTAAATATAATGTACCACTGGAGAAAAACGGTAATGCCCTTTATCCCATTCCAGAAAAAAAAAGTACGTATGGACCATACCTAACAGTGATTAAAAGTAAGTGGCAGTGGCGGTCAACTGAAAATCTCAAGCTTAAAAGTAACGGTCATTCTCCATTGATAAAGGGGAAAGTTTTTTTTATAAACTATCCCGTTCTCAAGATTTGACTGGAAGTGGTTTCAGCAGAGGAAGGCAATTTCAGATCTACCCCTATCATCAGACCGTCATCATGATGATCAATTTCCCAAAAAGTTCGAGACAAGGGCACTCACGAGTGATTCTTACAATTTTTAATAATAACTTTTCATATTAAAAATATGAAAATGAGCTCATTAAGGCCGTCACTTTAAATTCGCTACAGACACCCTTCCATTTGCGTCCACGGTGAATGAATGAGGTACGTAGGGGGCTATATGGGTGGAGAGGAAGGACTCCCGGGAAAATAAGCTCGCAATCAGGAGAGAAGTTGGCTACAGCTGTAATGCCAACAGATAGGGTGACGGGAGCAGTAGGACGTTTCAAAACACGCCTTCAAACTTGGTTAGAATGATTGCAAAGGGGGAAATCTTCGGGCAAGTAAATAAGTTATGGTGAAAGTTGTTCAATTTATTTCCTTCTGATTTCGACTTTCTTCCTTAAAATCTCACCAGCAATAAAGTATCACTTTTCCCCATATGATGATTTTCATTTCCCACTCTTGCAATACCAATGACCCAAGTTGGGTTGTCTTTAAAAGAAGGGATTTTAGTTTAAATGTGGCAGAGATTCTTTCTACCAACTAAATACATTTTTTTTCTTCAACGGGAAAGCCGAGATCCTCCCCACATAACATATCATATCGCAAGTTGGGTGAAAATGTACAAGGACAACTGGGAAACACGTACATTACAGATATGTATATTATTTACTCTCCATATGCCTATATTAAACGGTATAAGTTTCCGTAGGCCGGCTATAAATTAAATTCAGCAAGTTTGAAACGTGGATTTTCCAAACTCGGGTCAATATTATGAGAAACTGCTGACAAATATTCACTGTAAGGAGAACTTTCCCTATAAGCCATTCCACACGGTTATAGAGGGGGGTTAGACCGCTAATTCCAGAAACATCGCCGGAAATTACATGGTAGTCTGTGACAACTTCAATTCATCACTGTTCCGGATGCTACTTGTTAATAAATGAATTCTGAAAAGTACACAAACTTTATGAATGAAAATATATAGTGGGAGCTTACAAAGCCATCTCTCAAATCCAAACAAAAGGGAGGGGAAGACAAAAATGGGAAAACTTTGTAATAACCGCATTTTTCCATTTCGTAACGTCAGCTTAGCAGTTCCTACGAAAAACTTCATTTTTAAAGTTATATTGCCTTTGTTAATTGGAATTTTAAATACTGGAACTGTCTGACTCATTTTCTTCTACTCAGAATCCTGTCAACTTTTGTTTGACTTTTCTTGACTGAATGATTTCCTAATGATATAGGAGCTTGAGATGGGACGAAATCCTCGCTGCAACCCGTTTTCTGCAGTTTTATTAGAGCAATTAAATTGAGTACTAATGGATTCTGATGGTCAGCCAACACGTAAGATGGTGAGACGTATGGCTAAAGACTTGGAAAACATTCTTAGATTGTATTGCTTTTCAGGGAAGGCTCACTGTGGAAAATCAAGATGAAAAGTGGATCTCCCTCAGCCCTATGGTACGAAGGACGGAAGAAAAAAACGTAGGGAATTAACTTCCTTTTAAACTAATATGATAGTATAGAGCAGATTACAGATCAAAGAGGTAAAGTACACCTTTTCCCATGGTTTTGGTGACTTAGAAAACAAGAAAGTGAGTGGAAGAGTGAAAGGGGAAAGAGAGTATGGTCATTTCGGTAAATTGGCTCTAAACTGGTGCTATTGGAGGATCTCATTCATCACATCAACAAGACTTGCAATGTTCGGTGAAAGACCTTTTAAAACTTTGTTTCGTGCTAGAGGTGCGCAAAAATTTCGAAATTTTCAGGAAACTCTTCACGGCATTCTGTCTTAGATAGTTCACAGAATTTTATATAAATTTCAATACAACATTCATCCCCCAAAAATTGGTAGGTACACTAGAGTTGGTCCACGCTAGGTTAGTTGCACAATGCCCCAGGAATGCATAAAAAGAACAAACCTTAAATTAAGAATTTAAAAGTATAAATATTTCCGCAAAATTTTATCAATCGACTTAATCATTACCAGTTATCATATCGTAAAACAGTTTAGTTAGGTTGGGGGTCGAACACCATTGAGATGAAAAGTACTGACCAGATTTTTTTTTCCACACCTCTACTAAAATTCGCAGAATCTCCAATTGCCAGCTGCTGTTTCTTTTTTTTCCCTGTTAACACGAGATCACTAGTTTTTTTTTCTGTAAAACTCTCTGCTTCGCTTTCAAGGAAAAGGTTATAGTGACGGATTCAAAGTTTTCCCGTTCCCTTCCCCCTCTTTCCAGTGATGCTGGGAGGGCTGAATCCAATTCCCTTTATTTTCAATGTTTCAATTCCAAGTATTTCATTCGTAAGATGCCATATTTTCTCTAAACTATAAAGATGCTGTCCATCTACAAAGATGGATAACGCTCCTGTTTTGCGAATTGAGACACGCTCCCATCGTCGTACATATGACAAGGATTAGGTTGCTGCTGTGTGTATGTGTTGAGAAACAAAGTTTTCAGCTGCCATAAACTCGGTTGACTTGGAGTTTGGATTTCCTTAATACGCTCCTCCATTGCTTAGCCGTAGAATTATGTCACTGGAAATGGTTGTTTTCCCTGGAGGAAGCAAAAATAGCAGAAGTCTTACATACAAACAAAACGAAGTACATTTCGGGAAACTAATGTGCTCCACTGAGGGCCTGGTAGGATATGGGAGCTCCTGTGCACCACATGCAGAATGAGTAAATATGCTTCTCAAATTCTTCTCCAGCTCCCTGCTAGAACACATCCATAATTCAAAGTATATTTTTCTCCTCTCAGGAAATTACTGACTTGCCCCTGTCGCCCCATGTCTTAATTCTACTTTCCCCCAAAGAACTAAGTTGGATGAATGTGCAACCATTTAATTTCTTATGTAATTATCAGATACGCCATCTTCCTAGCGCCGAAAACTTGTCACATTATTGGCCAAATTATTGGTTGTACATTTGCTCCCGGAGAGGATTCAACTTACCATTGGCGGAGCTACGTGTCGTACCTACGTCAGGGCTTGTAGTCTTCAGCCGCCTCTCCTTAATTAATTAATTAGCCTTTCTGGAACAAATAAGTCGGGATTATAAATTAGATATCATATAAATGTTCACACGTGATAAAAATAATAGCTCATGCAGATCAAACCCTTGAAGTAGAAACACATCAACAACAAAGTACTTTTTTATTGGATAGCTTCTCTCCATTCTTACAAGATTTTTTTACATAGATAATATAATATAATATGTTGTATTTTCGAGGAGTATTTATATTTATTTTTATGATTTTTTACACTTAAGTCTGGTCTTACAAATCGATTTAATACCCAAGTTCTGAAAAGAGTATAGTAGAGAATTACAGAGAGCTTATAATATATAGTCGTTAAAATACAATCACGATTACTATAAAGAGAGAGCTATGCTTACCAATTTAATTACATTCGCTTGTCGTTCATAATATTGTAAAAATACCCTCGTTGTTTCACATAAATAACGTAGCAATTAGTCAGCCACACACCATGTTCCTCAAGTTTTCCCTTCAGTATAGTCTCTGTAGTGGTTTCTTCCGATGCATAGAGGGAGCAAACCGATGTCAATGGATTAGGTAAGTAGGTATAATTTAATAATTATGATAACTATAATCTGGAAATGCACATCTACAGATACAACAACAGTCATGAGTCATGACATATGCATGTAAGGGATACAAAATTTTCGAGTGGAATACCTTAATTGAAGAAAATGCTTGGATAAGGTGTGTACTTGACACTTTACATACTCTTCATATTCAGAATTGTTGATATAATTTAGATCTAGGTTATAAAGACTGAAGGAAAGTTTACAGCTCAAAATACTAACTTGTTGCCAAAATCATCAAAGGCTATATAATTACGCTTATGATGTTTCCATTTTTGTCCGTCTAAATTAGTTTATGATAACTACATAATTTACAAATCCCAATAATATGACTACAGCTAGCGATTACTACTAACTTAAGTTACTAATTTAGCAACATAAAGTGAAGCACAGAGAGTGGAGTTAATATATCACTTAACTAGTTTTGACTATGGTTACTATTCATTATTATTAGTTCAACGAGGGGTATAATATATATGTTATATCTTCTATATGGAAATAATGATTAAAAGTTGGCAAGTTGTTTCTTTGGATGTAATAATGATCCGACAATAAGTATGCAGATTTGTTTCTAAACATCAGTCTAGTATTTCATTCCCAGCACCAATATAACCCTTTTCCACGCACTTCCTATAAGCTGGGACCGTTGCCTTGGTTGAATTCCCGTTACGAAGAACGGATAATAATGTCGGTGTTTCGAGTCCAGGTTGAACGTATTATTGGTGCAAGGCTTTCAGCTTTGTAAAATGTTATCGTCATGTCAGTACAATGCAATGGTGTTAGTGGCGAAATTTGCGAGTTTGCTCCTTATACTAACATTCCATAATGCTGGATTCCATTCTTTGCTCAGTTGTAACGTTATAAAAGATTGTAATCATAATAATACCAGTAATGATTTTATAAATTCGATGTAAAAATTAAAAGCACAAAAAGTGAAAGAAGTTAACTGAACTTCAGTCTGTTTTCTGGAAAGGAAAGTTGCACATTCAGTTGAGAGCATGGGGCATTTAATGTCGCTGTGGAGTATATAAATATTACGTATTTTACAAAACAATTATCACTTTTACAAATCTTGTTAGTTCTTTCTCTTAAAAAAAAATCCATACATGACCATCCTCAGCTAAAGACATACTCAAAATTCGCGATATACTAGGATTGCTCTACAGCATACATTATGCATTTTACTTTTACATTCATACTGATTATACTTACTAAACTGATGTACAGCGTAATAATTCCAACGATTTCAGTTCTAGCCCTGTCCCTTGTATAAGTATATTGGAGTTGGTGGATACTTTACCTAAGTACATAAAACCCTACCTTATATAACGATAATTTTTTTATGATAATCTTCAATAATAACATCCACTTTCCCACCTTTCCCTATAACTAACCAACTACCGACCAATTCACCAAGCCAATCACTTTAATACGTATATGTGCAGCGATAACTTTAAAATTTCTCAACTTAAAAAAATTAGATAACTCGATCCATTATAAAAATCCTGTTGCCTTACAGTTGAGCTACAATAGAGTGTATGAAGTGAAAATGAGTCTATATTATGGATGCAAATGTGGGACTATTTTCAGTAAGTGCATCTAGTGCATTCTTCAATCTTTAAAGAAGTATTCAAGGATATTTACCATTTAGAAAGAAAAAGGATTGTAGTATGCTTAGAATTACATTATGAGTTCCTCTATGCACATAATCAACAGCCCCTTATTTCTAGTTTACTAACTGATGACTATGCTACTAGTAAATTGGCGACTAAATAAAGCGTCAAAACAGCCTAGTAGAATGTTATGTTATAAATTATTTTGTAAGCCAAGCAAAAGTACTCTATTACATTTTTTTGGAATATTCACGATTTTTTTTTTCAGTTTAACCCTAAAAGTTTGTTTTGTTGCTAAATCTATTCTTACCAACTATACCTAACAATTGTAAACTCATGTTTTTGTAATATTATCATGTATGCTTATGTTACGTTATCATCATCACCCCAAATTGTTGGCCTCGTGTTTGTGTAGACACATCAGTCCTTATTTATTTTTTATGGCATGGAGATAAGTATAATATATTTTAAAAAAAAGGGGGAAACCAATATACTAACATGCATATACATAAGTAGATATATAGATTACATATGATATAGAATAATTCACGCTACACTAATTTTTATAGTCCATAACTATACTTTCACTGCCCTTCTATACGCTCAGTGAAGTCACTAGAGAGACAGATATAACCATGCAGATTTCTTCGTAGGGTGACAACGTATACAAAATGTACTTTATGGTGATGCTCAATGTCAAACAAATGGGTATTTGAAGGGGAAAAAAGTATCATGAAAGGATTTACTAGCTTGTGTTCATTTCGCTGGCGGAGAAAATTGCAAACAAGTAAGCTCAGAAGGAACAAAACGAAAGCAACGGTTATTCTCGCTGGGGGTGCAACACGCGGGATTTATGGAGTGGATTTATGTTAGATAATAATAGCCGTTGATTGCCTACTTTCCCTAGATACTTTTGAACTTTTTTGCACTAATCAAAAAGACAAAAATTAAAGTTAGCAGGACAAAATATAACCCTTCATTTTATAAAACAATGGTGGATATCTACCTATGTAATTCATATGTTTTATTTTTTGCATATTTCATGTATATTTTCTAAATCGGTTTGGTCCCGTACATGTATCGGGTGTTAACTATATGCTCTCACTTTTATAGGGGAAATAGTTTGACTTTTTGCGTGAAAGCAAAAATTATTTGGGAGTTTGGATGCCGACTGGTCATATCTGATCTCCATTTATTGGTTTAGATTTAGATTATGCCACTAGTAAATGATCCTACTTTAGATAGATCCAGTGATTTGTTCATGTATGTGGTATGTGGATGGAGTTGAAGCTAGCGGAACTCTAGATATTGAGAAAGTCCCCTATAGTTATATAGTGGAATATAGTTACACCTGCTATGATTTTAAATGTGTAGTTAGTAGTTACTGGAGTGGAATATATGCAAGAGATAGAATATATAATATGTTCACATCCCTAAATGCTTTCAGTAATTAGCTTACAGTCAAACTTTGTAGTTTATTGCAACTAATTAGACGACACATACGAGGGATTGGAAAAATAAATGGCATCAAACCAAACTTTACGAACCGTTTGACTTTTAAACAATTCGTCGTTTTAATTGATTCACCACGGAGTATAAATAGCCTCCAGAATGATATGTTCGCTGGTAAATGGAGTATATAATTGATTGAAGAAGTAGAAATGCAAGATAAAATGAATTATCCCATTGCTCATGCTTTTTTATGAGAAAGATAATCTAATCGAGGGAAGCTGAAGCAACAATATGCACCACACATGTACTTATCTACAGTGATATATACATACACATACGCAATTATTTTCAGAAAAGAAATCTATTCAGATTGATTAAAATTTTGATGCTCGAATTTAGGTCCAAAATGCTAATTATATTTACTGTTTGTGAGATTTGTAATGATCAAAATTCATTTATGAATTGACTCGGAGCATATCTCCACTTTACTTGAGAGACTTTTACGTAATTATGTCACTATTGGCATTGTGCATCTACTTAGCTATTAAATAATGTCACATCAAACAACAATATCATGTTCCAACTTACCTGCTGAACTATTTAGTAATTTAGTTGCACAATTGTAACCAGATGCACACACAGCAAGTTTATAAATATGCATAATATATGTTTGGTTAAGTTTCGCAAAACGTTATAAAATCCGAGCTAAATATGGGAAAGTTTGTGATAGATCAAAGCGTCTTCTAACGTGCCTAACTAAACTATTAGCAGGCAATTTGTTATTGTTGATATCAATGTTGTGTTTGTAGCACTATTGCAGGCTAATGACATTAATTAGTATTCTATAAATATGCATAGACTATGAAATGAGACTGCCGTACATGTACTTATGACTTAGGTACGTATATATGTATTTATGTATGTTCGATTGTATCCAAGAAAGTAATTGTATGAATAAATAGTGCATGATATTATAAACCCTACAATTATTCCCTAATTATTAGGAAGCAACAGCGAAAACTGAAACGTGGGTGGCGTCTTATAGAAAAATACTTGAAAACTCTGAATCATGTATCCATCAAAGGATGGGTGAAAGGACAAAGTAGCATCGGTGGACGATACATGCATAAATATTTTTATTTAATTTAACGCAACATTCAGGAGTCTTTTCGGTAAACTATATTATCAAAAAGAATATATGCATGCCAGTATGTTTTACCATAATGTAATACTTGTATAATAAATATGTGTGAGGAATCAATTATGTAATGGTTGGAGAAGCATGGAAAGGTCGGAAGTTCTGAAAAATGATAAAATATGCGCGCGACTGTTTACTGTGACGACTGAAGGTTATCGTAAGACGATTCATCGAGGGAATGCAACCAATTAAAAATCATCATGTTTCTTTCGAATTTTGAAAGTGGACGACCTCTCTCCCGCTCAACGTCTTTCAATGTCAAGGGAACTACTTTACTCGGCTTTTTCTTACTTGGTAACTTGAGTGTGTCGAGCTCCGCGGTGGGGATTGGAATGGGAACATCATTCCGACATGTGATTGAGTTCATTGATACGACAACCGGCAACTTCTCCAAGTCAAAATCGCTTTGACTCAGCCGCTCCAACGCTCGGTAAGCAACTAGCAGCCTTTTTCTAATGTACAGTTGTCGAATTTTTTTATTCACTGATCTGATGAGATCGGCCGGGGTAAAGGATCCTCCGTTTGGAGCAAGATGAGAGCGGCCTTGAGGAGAAGGTAGTTGTGACGTAGAGGAAACATCTCCCACTGCAACCCATGTGGAGCAACTACGGGATGTTGGACCGAAATGGGTGCGAAATATTACATCACTACATCGGACTTGAGACAAGTCCATCTCTGAGTTGGATTTCCGTAACGGCAGCTTCCCATTGTCCTGATGAAGTAGGGACGAGTTTATATCAGAGGTTGAGAAGGATTTCGGCAGCCCTAGAAACTTGAACAGGGCTCCAAAGTTTTTTATGAGATCATTCTCTTCCTCAGCCCATAGTTCTGGACATTTCGCTCCTCCATCGCCTGATCCAGGGACTGCAAGTCTATGACGAGTGTCGGGGATAGGTGATGGGATTCTAACCAGCGGGCCCAAACTGGAAAGGGAGAGAAGGGAGATTTCGGTAGAAATCGATTCATGGCTGGGGGAACGGAGCATTCGGTTAGAAGCGTTCTGGAAGAAAGATCATGAAATAATTTTAAATAGCATAATAAATGGGAGTAATTGTCTGTAGCCTATACACAGCCTTTCTGACGATGAGTTGCCTTAAGATAAATTGGGAGTATGATGGGTTACACAAAAACACACATGTCAAACGCCGTATTTGACCCGATGAATTATCCTACGTCAAGTTGATCAGCGATGGCTTGATAATGATATCATGCAAAATGCTATGACATAAATACAAACGTACATGATCTTATGGTTAAAAGGTCATTCGTCTCACAAGGGAAAGTTTTCACATGAGGCAATGAGTTTGGCAGAGAAACGAAGTAAATTAGTTTTTTCACACTGATTACGAATGTGAAGTTTGTTTTATGCGAGACAAGTATGTTAATTTGTTAGCGTTCCGATATAAGCAATAAACTAAATACGTACTGTAACACGTAGATTATGAGTCGGAAATTCACTCATCTTTAAAGCAAAACTTGGAAAACAATAACTCTAATATTTAGTACTATGTGTGCCACACACTTCAATCCACGGTTTTGCATTCATGAATGTTCCCATTTATTAAAACTAGAGACTTGCAGAAAACGTACTCGTAATTAGGACAAACAATTCATAAATCTGAAGGCATTTCCTTACTGGACAAATAGCATATTAATCTATTAAAAAGTATAAGTACTTGTCCGTTAATCAATTGAAATGAGATGAACCTCTTTCGTTAAAAACATTCTGAATACAATTATTTCCATAATAATAATTTTAGCAATGACTTTGTTGCTTATTATTTCTCGTAGTACTCCGGCTTATAGAAATGACGAAATGTTATTGAATAATGCGTTGGATAGCAAAATACAATATACCGTAGTAGAAGTTTACATTAGAGTGAAAATGAAAATGTATCGCGAGATGATTAGTCATTGTCATTAGGTTCCATTTGTTATTCGGGTACGCAATGTGCGTTAATGTAAAAACACACGGTTGGATTGTTGGAAAAACATTACATGTCCTTTAAATGGAATTAAAGGTGGCACTTAAAAATATTAACCCAAATCAGCCCGTGTGAACAATTTGATACGTTGAATGCAAAATGTAATTAAAATGTAACATAAGATTAGTGTTTGCAATTTATATGCTAGACTTTGTATTTTTGAATTGAATAATTTTATGTATGCAAAAAAAAATGTTTCGCTTTCCCTGATTTTTTGTCCTTGACCACCACCTCAATTGACCTTGAAACACAAACTATCAGTAATACCTGATACCTTCCTGTCATTTTCAGTGAAAGTAGTCATAGCTGAGGACACTGATCCACCCATCATAATCACAATTTATTATGATCTCACTATTACTGCATTTCCCATTTTGCATTCAAGTGCAATTAGTCATGTAAATATTTCAAGCAAGTGTCATAACCACAAAATCCTACCTACTTAACAATAAAATCAATAATTGGAAGCAGTCAAGCTCACCTGAATTTGAATCATCGGCTTTTCCTGTGACATAGTGTAACTGCCAGTGATGCAAGCATGCGCAAAATCACTTTGATTAATGGTACAAGTAGTGCTAACGGCAATGGCACAAACTAACTTATCGTAGCTAAATACTTTATCGTGTCGCTGTTGGCGAATCTAGGCCAGTCTGCAATACAAAATAAGTAAAGAGCAAGTTAGTAATTTAGTTATACATGGTTACTTGTTACATTAGCAGCTAAATGACATCTTATCATCACCGGATTTTTTTTGAGGAAGCTTGAGTTAATGTTGGGTTACTCTATATTACGTATATATTTGCAAATAAGATTATAAGCAAAGGACATCCACACGCCTTGCCAAGCGAATTTAATCCCAATTAAAATTATCAAGATTGACCTATGCTACACACCAAAAGAGATAAAGGCTTGACCGTAACTTGAGCAGAGTTCACAGGGAGAAATTATAAGGAAATGACTTGAGCATAATTGATCTATGACATTGTTCCCTTTGACCTTCCTCAACTGATTGTCTGGCATTACCATAAAAAGACCTATTTGGCAACTATCCTTTATAGCCAAAGTCGGCTCTTTATTTAGGCATTAGGCATAATAATCTAGTTGGAAATTTAAATTTCAAACTTACCATAACAGACTGAGCCAGAGGATCGTTTACAAGTCCACTGAAAGGTAGTACTCAGCAATAGATAAACACTGCATGCTAGTTTCTGTTCAGTTGTTGCTCAATTAAATCCAGTTTGTAAATATTTTGAGGAGTAGGAGTAGCAGATCAAGTTCAATAGTATGTATATTTATGCATATTTTTTTGACAATCCACTCACAAAAAGAACCTTCCTACCACCAGCTAATTTCTACACAACTCCATTGTAAATTTCACTGCGCTAATAGTTACATCGTTAAACACACCTTACGTGAAACCTCCTAATTTCGTTTTACATAATAATTCCGTTTTTTCTCCCAAATGTTTTTATTGATACAGAACAATACATATTTTGCACTACTATTAGAGGAATTATTCATTTTACGTAGGAGAAAAGGGCTGGTAATAAGAGTGAGTATCAAGGAGGTTGGAGCTGTAGCACTATTGCATTGTCCTGGCACCATATTTTTTTTATTTCGTAAGTTAATCTCAATAAAGTGCTCATGTGGTTTAGGTTATAGGCATAAGAGAAAGGGAAATTTATAGGGAAAACTCGGGAGGCTTTCCCCATCCACGGATATATGCCAGTAAGACTATTTCAGAGTAAAAGTATCATGGATATAAGGTAAAAGCAGGGCGCAAATGCTTCGCGCATGGGTCCGATCGATAGTTTTACTACGAGTACGATTACGATTGTAGTGTGTGGGAGATGAGGAGTAGGGAAGCATTAGTACTTGAGTGACATGTACAATTACGTATATACATATAAGAGGAAATAGATCAGCTTTGGAGCATGGAAGAGTAGAAAGTTGGGATATGCTTCGTTTATAGTTGTTCCGATACAGGGGGGAAAAGTAGTAAAAGATGCTCTTATATATCTCGCCTCCCCATCCTTTTCACCCACAAAGAAAATATCATCATAACAATGTTGAATGTCCGTGAGTATACCAAGCTGAGCGCTTTTACTCCACTTTCCCTTTCCATAGGCGGGCGGATGTAAGGATTTGTGATGGATAAGTTAGGATGCACAGGTTCGCTCTGGTTTCTCCTTCGGTGTTTGAAAACTAGGTCCAGATCCTCCAATTCTCCTTGCTTTCTCCACGGAAGGCATATGGAGGGGATATTGAGATGATATTGCTTGTCCATGTATGTGCTTTATAGCAATGTATGAATATCAATACAAATATTTTTATCGGTGAATTTGTAAAATTGTTAGCAAGTCTAATCCGCTACCTGTTCACCTTCAATGTTTCCGGGATGCGTGCAATTGTTGCGTGACTGGGACTGGGAAATGAAAACGCAACAAGGTAGTTTGATAAAATAAGACGTGCAGTAAGACATGTAACATGACTAGGTAATTAGGTAGGATGTGCGGATTTCTCTTTGTCTACTTCTTGCATGAGCTTTATCAATTTGATAAAACGAGAAGTCAATGATTGATTACTGCGATTGATTGCTTGCAGTTACTTGCAAACTGTCAGATTGCGGGTTACTGGTCTATGAATGATTTGTTGCAATTAAATTTGTCTTACAGATGGGAGATTATGTGAGCAAGGGCGAGGCCCATGCGATGAAGAATCTGAATTCTATGTATGTTTGCATGTTTTGGAGTCTGAAATATTTCATCCTTTGCATCCTGGCTGTGATTTGGATTTTTAGAAGAAGAAAACAATTTTTAGCGGTTTGTTAAGTGTTGAACTAAACTAGTCTACAGTTCAGTAAAGGGAATGCGCTTATCTGCATTTGCTCCACGCAGCTGGATTTCAATCTTAATCGGCGCATAAGAATTTATTATAAACGTTTTGATAGTTCAACTTTTAAAAACCCAATCCTCAGCCAGGTTACTAAGGATGAATTTTTATGTGGCTAAATTATTGTTCTCAAGTTGGAGTGTTTAAGGACAGATTTAATGTTTATCTTTGCCTATGTGATAGAGTTGCGCGCCTATGTTCGATAAAATTTGGAGTTACAAACGAAGATTAGGTGCAGATACCTTCTTTTTCTTTCTTGTTTGCGCAAACAACATCATCTTACAGAAGTTATCTCTGTTATCAATGGCAACCATTGGTCGTTTAAGAAACCCACTTGCATGCCATCGGATATTATTATAATAAAGCCAAATACGTATTATATTTAGTGCTAATGGCTTCTAAAAATCAATAAACGCATGACTTTAGATTGAGTGCTTAAAGAATGAATGGGGTTGTTTTTCATTTCATTTCTTTACATTAGCACTCCATCAAAAAGCTTATCGCCTAAGGTTTTCATATTATTGGATTTGATGTTGATGATATTTTAAGATTTTTAGTAGGATGATTCGTCCTGGGTGGACTATACATATGTCACAGGCGGATGTGCTGACCTGAAATCAAATTTGAAAGGTAAGTGTGTTGTTTAGAACTCCTATTTGTAATATTGGGGGGAAAGGTTCGCATAGATGACAGATGAGGGTTTAAGGCGCTTCTCCCAGCTTGGTGAACTAACTACTACCCATAGTTTATATTGAGGTCGACACATGAAGAAAGAGAAGTAGAATTGAAAACTGTAAATCAATCAATAATTTTATAAGTCTTCGTTTCATCAATTCATAAATTATTGGCGTGACACATTTATCGCCTTAATCGCGTTGGTATAGTGCAAAGCTGCTAAATTAAAGGGAAAAGATCAGCAATTAGGAAGTAATTAGCGTAGGTAGATGTATTATATTTAATGACAGGGGAACAGGCGATCCAGAAAGTTGTCCAGTTAGAGTCGAATAAGTATATGGATGGATGAGACAACGAGTAAGAAAAAAATTAGACACAGAACACCTTTTATAATTGAATTGTGGCTGACCTTTCCACAACTCACTTTTCCCAACTGGCCCATAAAGGTCATTCAATACAGTGGACTTAATGGATATCAATGATTGTGTTTCTTACATTGGATTAATTAAGTTTGTCTGCAAACTTTACAGCTCTTGTTGAAAGGTTTAGTTTTTTTATGATTTTATACCAATATATTAAAAGCTTTCAGATGGAGAAACTAAATGTGTGTGTATGAATTGACCGCGACACACATTATCGACCTTAATTAAATTGGGTCAGAGAATATCAGTTGGTGTCAATCAGACTTGTTTTATGACAGCACCTTCAAACTACAATCCATTGTAAATTAATGTCAGTTTACCAAGTACGACGTATGAAGTGCTTAAAGCTTACGTTTAGCAACTGGATATTGAAATTAAGTAGAACTGCTTTAGGTACTCATCATCCGTGGATCATCATCATCATCATTTTGATCATGGCACTTTCTCAACTTGCAAATAATTTCAACACAACCAAAAACCCTAGGCAAATTTGGGAGCTAATTAATACTAGTTTGAGTTTCAAAATTTGCAGAAATAAGATCATGCAGAGATAGAGAATGGATAACTCCAAATTGCAATTTATAATTATTCTAAAAACAGAGGAGGAAAATTTGCAACATCAAGCTAGTAAGTAGTTTCTTGTTGCCCCAGAACATATGCAACGTTTCCTTTGAATGGCTCCTTGTAAGACTCTCCGGATATATTTTGTTGATTGCGAATATAAAATCCAAAAATAAACCTGGTATTAAAACCTGGTCTGGTCTGAAAAAACTGATAAGCTGAAATACATATGGGTATAAAAGCCATAAACCATTTTTTTGCATGCGTAAATTTCAAGCCTATCATATCGAAATATATTACAACGGTGCTGTTAGGCTCTTGACTTGATCTTGGCTAATTGTTTGGTCAGACGGATTAAAGATCACTCTGGATGCCAACATATCTCTCCAAGTTACTTGAACTTTGTGGAATAACAAACAAGCTAATAAATATAATCTCATGTGACCGAATGGCAATAAATTTAAGAAATATTCAAGACTTCCTTTGACTTTGCAGAAAATAAGTACTAGTTATAGCATATTTATGCAGTTATGAATATGGTATGGTATATGGATGCTACTCCTGGCCCACAACCACAGGGATTATCAGGCTGAGTCTGTTTGACAGATGCTAACCTTTTACAACAATTTCATAATTTTTGTCGTTATGTATAAAACGGCGTGACCCAATCATGATTCATCTAGTTGCATATAAATTTGATGAAATGTCGTTAGCTGGAAAAAAATATACGAGTAATATCATCTCTCCGCAATTATGGAGCGGAACCCTGTGAAAGGCTTAATACTTGATTTGATTTATTCATTCATCTTCAATCCTCATGAAAAAAATATTATAGGTTATATTGTACAAAGATGACGTAATATGTTTACATTGATGAAAATAAATTCGCCAGCGATTGACCTTTCGGATTCCAAGCCTTGGATCATCAAGTCTGGCTTTGTACATAGACGAGCAAAATTTGAAAAGCACAGTTTAGAAAGTAAAAGTTGTAGAAGACGTTCGTACCATTTGGGGAGAGACTGGAACGCGACTCATCAGCCATGTCTTCATTCCGCTACACTTTCCTAGCGTTTCTACTACTTTGTTCAATCAACCTCTCATTTTCCTCTAACAAAACGCAGGCACGAAATACGCAATGGTTTGAAGGTCAGATTGACGAATTCATTCGGAATGCACAGGACACTGGGGAAGGGACGGATATCCAGGTGTCAACATGTAAAATTACTAGTCAACAGTTGGTCGCTACTGCTCAGGCAACAGCAGCTAGAGTGCTGAAAGGGATATGTAATCCTGGTAAGTGAATTAAATAACCGGTGAAAGTGTCCAATGCGAACATTTGCAAAAAAATATTGCAGTAATACGTAAGTCTCCTTTTTAACTCTGCAGCCGAGATTGAGGATCGGTTCCACAACCTTGAGACGCAGCTAGGGGACCAGCTCAACGTCTTGAAATCAATGCTGCTAAGTCTGGAGGACAAGCTTGTAGAGCAAGACCAGGAGGTGAAGAGAAACCAACGAAGAACTATGAGCGTCCTGGCAGGGATCCGTCGGGCTGAAGGAAGTGGGTCAACAGTTATCGATGACTCGAGCAGCTACTCCCCAGCCTACGTGCCAGCAATACCGCATAGAGCTCAGGAGGTGATAGGTGATGATGAAGATGAGCAACCCATCTACAGTTTAAGAGGTCGCATTACTGATGACGAGGCAACTCCTCCACCAAGGATTGCTGCGGACTCATCCGGCACTTCGTCTTCATTATCGGATGTCAACCTAAAGAGTGGCCGGGTGGGGCCGAGGTCATCAGAAATCATAAGATATAACAGTACAGTTCATATTGAAAACGGGAAGCGAGTATTTACCTACTACTGGATCGTGACGGGGATGTCATACAAGCTAAACAATTGGAGTCAGCAGCGTGTGCTTCGCTCAAACAGTTTCTACATTTATCAAGGCGGATATCGAGTTTACATGAAGATGATCCCGAAATACTCAAGTTCAACAATGTTCCTCCACGTGGGCATCACAAAGGGGGAGCATGATCAACGGCTAGAGTGGCCATTCCACTTAAAAATGCGGGTTTTCGTCCTCGATCAGAATGAGTCAGATCAGCGAGCGCAAGACTTGAAGTCGAGGATGTGGGATCCGAAGGAGCTCTGCTCAGGCTCTAATTGGGTAAAACCAGTTGTTGGCGATAATCCCGAGTGTGTGGGCCTTGGAATCCCACACGACGTGATTAAGAGTAGAGACTACATTTGGAATGATAGGGCGATTGTTAAACTTACCGTTTTCTTGGATTAACCCCAGAATATACTCATTCCTTCTCATTTTAGACTTGTTAGAGTTGTTTTCTTCCTTAATAGATTAGTCAAAGTTCACAACAGGATTTTTTTCTCCCTTTTTCCCTTCTCTTCAAGTCTAACTCATTTAACTCAATTTAATGCTTTTTTTCAAACTTATAGGTTGAATTCGTCTCACCAAGCCTATTAAAAGCCCAATCTGTTACAACACATTTACTTAATTGTCTAAATAAACTAATTCAAAACCATTAAATGTTTAAATGGCAACCTGCTTTCCACACTTAAGAAATTCAGGTAAAGGTCCCGAACCTTTCATTGGAGGAACTATAAATTCCTCAGCACAACCCCAAATGAATTTATCGTTCTCAGGAGATGCTGTAAAAATAGCATAAACTCATAATTCTTGTTAGTCCTGATCCTGATATTACGATGCCCCGTATGTTTACCAAAGTCATAATGGCTATGGCATACAAACCTATACTGAACCAAAAGCCTTTTTCCAAGTAATCCAACCGATGTTTTATATATTACTACATTGCATCGTCATCAGAAAAAAAAAATTGGTTGAAATGGAAAGGAGTGGCTCATCATCAGACGTAATGTGCTCCCCTACTTTGTTTACAATCAATGCACGAGTAAAATGTTTAATATTGATATTCAATATTTTATGCAATCCTTTAGAATGACATCAACATCCCGTTTATGGGCACACCAAAACACTGCCAACTTTAATAGCCGTATCGTGAGATCTTGTCTGATCTTAATATCCAACACGTCATACAAAACTGTCACATATCGTCAAGCAAGCTGGTAATGAATTAGAAATTAAGTAGGTCTTCGAGACTCATGAAAACCTAAAAATAACAATTTTTTTTTTCGAAAGTCTTGTGTGCATAGCTCATGAATTGACAGTAACGAGTTATGCTCTTGCATAATCGGAATGCAGTTTTTGTTCTCCTCAACTTGATAAAATTCCTTGGATGAATTGATGTCGGACGTTTAGTCTAATCCTCCATCTTCATCATCCGTATCCTCCTCCTCATCACCATAAACACGGAACCATTGAGAAAAAATAAAACGTTCCCAAATAATATCATGAGAGCTGCTCTTTTGGCAATGTGTAATTTTTCAAGAGGAAAAAAATAGCTGAATTATAGACCCGTTTTAATAGCCATTTCCCAGTTGATTCACCGTCTGACGGAATTAGCGAGGAATTTTTTCTTCTGTGTTTGTGTGGAGGGAAGAGGGGAGGGAAAATAGATCAGGTGAATCGGAGTCAATATTATTGTGCTGCTACGGAGGAGCTGGAGCTGACACTCATTTTTTTTCGAAATCTATGGCACACACATGTGTGCTGATTAGCTCCTTATAATATCTTCAAGATGAAGGTGTGAGGCTACAACCTGTGTCGGAGATTGGCATATAGCTCGCAGTACATTGATAAGCTCTTGTGCTCATTGTCTATGGGTGTAGGTTACGCTAGAAGTTAAGTGCGAAATATTGTCGGTGGCACAGTGTCAGTGCAAATGACGGTGATGACGATGCTGATGATTATTGGCGTATGACGATGCTGATGGCACTGATGCGACTCGGCGAAAATAGTTCACTGTTCCAGTTCAATATCCCACGATTTTTTTTCTTTGCCATTTGCTCCCCCATTCTTAAATTGTGTTTATGGGTTCCTCAGTACAGTTTGTGATTAGTAAGTATTAGCCTTATTCAGTTTTTATGTTATGATAACACCTTCTCTCGAGCATGTTGTGCACTTCAAAATAGGAAAGAGGAAAACGTACGTTATCATATCAGCCCCGCTATCCTTGCATGCCAATTATAATGGTGAGAGGAGAAGGAGGGAAGGAATTCCACTTATTCGGATTACTACAACTGGCATACACATAAATGTCCGTGAAAATAGTCTATGGCTATGCATCAAGCTAAAATTTCTTGGTGACACAAAAGGATCCCCCTTATCTGTCTTCGACGTATATCGTCGTATTGAGCGAGGAAAAAATATATTTTTTTAGGATTCGTTTCATGGGACTCTGTTGGAATTTTACAAATGGGGAACAATCTTTATGGGATTGTATGAAAAAAAAACAAGTGGGAATGGGAAACAGATACAGATTTTCTTTAGCTAATCCTAATATATCCATTTTCCATAACGTTTTTTTTTTTACACAAAAGTATAAATATACTATCGTAGGCTTAGACATTTTTATTCTTAGGAAAATGCAGTGAACCAAACCAAGCCAAATATTGACTAGAGAAGAAGAGAGAAAAAACGCTTCTCAACTGTAATGATACACAACTTGGGACGTATTTTTTGTATTCTTTTTGTCTCTCTCGAAAAAAAGCTTCCTGAACTGAACAAGTTGCTAGATGGGAAAAAACAAAATTGACGACATATTTGGCAAAAAAGGATCACACTTGTAATGATGCTCATTGTGAAACGGTGACAGCTTTTTAGCGAGTCTTGCCTTAACGAAAACTGTTGATACCGTAGCAAAGGCCATATATGAAAAATGGCAGAAAAAAAAACAACATCCAACAGCATTTTACATTTTCTTCCATGCACACCCCTCCACCACAACACTTTAGGGAAGGGAATGAAAATTGAATTTAACACAAAGGAAAACAGGGATTTCATTCCTTAGTTCTTGTTGTCTGCTCAGAGATAAACCATTTAGAAGTGGAGGATATTTTTTTCTTCTTCTACCAGATGCTTCCAAACTGAATGCTGTATAAAGTCATTCATGGCTGTTGTTGCACTTTGTCAGTTTTTTTATATATATTGAGAGTGACAAAGGTGAATTTTAAAATGGGCGGAACCATCATCAACTCAAATTGGTAAATAAGCAGGTGGAACACCTCCCAACTGCTGGTGATGAGCATGTGAAGATGATGGGAAGAGAGACAATAAACGTTGTTCTACCATTTACTTAAAGAGGCAAAAGTGAGGGATACCGCCTGTGCATCCCTGTCATCTTTGTTTGCTTAACAGTATTAGCTTAGCGATTCCGAATTAGCTCATCACGATGATGATCTCTGCACTTGAGATGCAAATTTTCCTGGAATAATTTACCAATAATGGCTGGGGCGAAAAGTCCTGCGTGTGGAGATAAAAGATAGTTATCAGCTCAGCATATAGACCAGTTAATTAAGCAGAACAGAACACGTTTATGGCCTTTGCTATATGTATAGTTGGCGAACAAGATGAAGAGATAATATCAAAGGATTGAGAAGGTCAAGAACCGGGAATAAGTCGCTTCAGACAAGCCTTTCATGGATAAGAGTCCTTGAGCGCAAATTGTGAGGTTGGCCAAGACCATGCAGCCCAACTGCAAATACTATGCACCTACATCTTTTTTTTTTGAAGTGATCGTTATCGCAGGACTACACCAGCCGAAGGTGTCATAACATAGTTTATGATTATAATAAGCTGAGGATTGTTCTGGGTACTCTCTTCTCAAGGAACTGTGGTGGGGGAATTAGCAAGGAGTGAGTACGAAGGAATGAGACGGGAAAAGGTAAAGGATGACACGACACAGTTGACTGACTGTCTGCGAAGTTCGTCTGTCATGGCTGAGGATGACTCCTCTGATTATTATAGTTAGTGACAGCATTGCGTAGGCCTTTTTCGTGACTATGCACACCTGTCAAGTGGATTTACTTTTGAGTGTTGGGGTTTCCTTCTCCCCTAATCGTAGCGTAAGGATACATTATTGAAATCCACTTCATTATTTACCAAGATACTTATCTCTGCATAGTGCTCCTCATAGCATGAGGATGAAGTCACCCACGACGACAATTAACAGTACATTGCTATTTCTGTCTTTAATTGATAGTATCATGTTGTTGAGATCAGCCAATGTTGATCATCATCATGCTCATAATTGGGCATATATCTGAACAACTGACATCTTGTATTCTTTATATACCTAAATTAATCTACTCATTTATATCAATAAATAAACCTGTCAAACAGCAGCCTGGCGGAGGAACTTGATAATTTCGTAACATGAAAGGTTCCTCAAAGAGATAGTCAAATTTTGACGGTTAATAGACTTCTTTATGAAGACGGGCTGTCATTGATCACTTATGAAAATTGCAAATTGATTGGATGGTGCGAAAGTGAAATGAATTCATTTGTGTGTTATTTTTAGTAGCTGCTTACTTTTATGTAGATAAAGTGGGCAATGTATACCTATGACCTTGACTTTTGACCCATTTCTGAATAACTAATATGGCCCAAATACTCCAAATTATAAAAATTGATCCTTCTTAGGATCCACTTTTGCAATATACTAGAATGGCAGACTTCAAACACGCAAAACCATTCACGATTTATCATGTCAGCAAATGGAACAGACAGCCGGACGGAAGGACTGATATACGGACGAACTAGACCAAACAATAATCTGACATCACCAGATAACTAGAATCATCAAAAAATGTGACAAATTAATGCAGGCTATTATTATAAAAGTACAACTGTCATAAAAGAGGTACGAGCAAAATATATGTAGAGCAACTTGATGCCTCTTCCAATTATATTCAATTAATTTTCCAATATGAAAGTACGCTACAAGCCTCACAGTTGTAATTACGCTGATAGTACACCCGTAGCACGACTAAAGAGCTAAAAAGTAAATGTAACATCTTGTAGCCAGCAATGAAGGGATGGAGCTAAACAAGTGTGCAAAATTGCGTGGAAACTGCATATTAGGGAAGACTTTACCATGTCAATATCAAGTTGCCCCTTCAACTGGATTTGGCTTAGCTTCTCACTGCCGCCACACTACACTTCAGCTGCGACTAATCTAGCAAAACGCCCTTTTGGACTGCCTACCACTCTCCTTTCCTCTTTTGTTTGTCATTGTCAAACATTTCAAAGTTAGATTGGGATTTAGCTCACTTATGTGAGCCATTTTTTTTGCATGGTCCATGCTTCGGAAACTTGAGTGAAACGAGAAACCAGAAGTACTCTCCTGACGAACATTAGTTCATGTTTGGAAATTGGGAAGAGTATAAAAAGAGCCCATATATTTCTCAATCCTCGTTGCCGTTAATGTTGTACATTGCGCACATTCATAAATTTGTTCGTTTCCTCATCAACAAAAATCTTCCTCTTTTATTTTTAGTCACCTTATCGTCATCGCAATCATTAAGATGATTATCTTCAAGCCCATCACCATTATGAAAAAATGTGGTGGTGATATATGTCTCTGTCCATTGATTCCAATTATATGTATTAGCGAATGTGACAACTAAAGTTCATCTTACCATTTTCGTCACCATTAGCACATAAACTATTCTACTGAATCGATTTTCTACTTACTACACCAATTTTGAACAGCGCTAATATTCAGCCTCATCATCATCATCATAATCATCATCATCGTCATGCTCATCGTCATTCAGAGGAGAAGAAAAAACGAGGATGATATATTTATAATAATGAAAAAAGGGTTATAAGAAGTCTCGCCCACTACCAGCCACTAGTCATCTATTAGAACCATATCAAAAGCATTTACTACTGACTAGCAGTGCTACGATCATCACTGTAGAGGGGCTACCTACACAAATCGAAAAAAATAGATTTTCTCGCTAATATAAGAAGGGGAATGTGAAGAAAAACTGAGATCAGTTCCAATATCTTTTACACGTGATTAGGGACCTCACTTTAGTTTCTTTGCAATCTCTCAATATTTTCGTTTGAAATATCTGATTTTTCTGAAATTGGAAGAAGACAAAGTGTGAGTTCATTTTTCCTAAGCAGGAGATCCCGAGAACAGGTTGTTAGTCTGTCACTCAGATTTACAGCGATGAAAGGAACGTATTTGCAATATTTATCAACAACTTCCCTGCTCAGCTTTGTTGGGACGATCATCGTCTTCATAAGTTCGTGTTATGTGCTACAAGTGGAATCTCAGTGCTCTCAAGAGAGACTGGTGGCCTACCACGTGACAATGAAAACTCACTGGTCGAGAGACCACTTCCCCAAACACTATCCAGAATTCCGGCCTCCAGCGCAATGGTCAAAACTTGTGGGTGCGTCTCGCGTCTGTGACTTTCCCCTCTCTTTATTGATATTTAATACCATAAAATACTTAATTAGGTCACGTAGCATGGCTAACCAACCAGCCTTATTTTGCATCTAATAGGGAGAACGCACGACTCTTCATTCTCTTTATATCGGATCGGGGGGATGGCATCCCAGGGACTGAAAAAATTCGCGGAAACATCTTCCGCCGATGTGCTCGACGAAGCGTCGCAAGGCAACGATGGTGTTTTAGATGCATTCAATGCTCTCCCAATTACGACCGGTGTGGGGGAGACCGAGACTCAGTTTTTCGTCGATGGGAATCACACCAGTGTAAATACTCATATTTTAATTTAGAAAACTCATTAGACGGAAATCCATCCTATTAAATCTTCCTTACTTGTAGTCATTAAAGCCCTATTGAAATGGTTATGCTCTGTTTAGGTATCTTTGCTTTCTCGCATCGTCCCCTCTCCAGATTGGTTTGTGGGGATCGATAGTCTCAATCTATGCCTGAACCAACAGTGGATTGACAACATTGCAGTAGATGTACTAGCACCATTACCAATTTTTCTTTTCGGTTTTTTATCCCTATAAAATTTGATATAATTTGTGTAAATATGATATTCCGCTTCCACATAGTGCAGTCTGGCATTATGTTTCATTGACGTTTCCTAATTTTTTCTTCTATGCTTGGGCCTTGAGACATTGCCTGACAGAAAATAAGCTATCTTATATATGAGATCAATCTTTTGATTGATTTCTGTCTATATTCCCTCTTTCTTCCAGGTGGAGCCTATCGATGCGGGGACTGACTCAGGTTTGTTATCTTTTCAGTCTAAAATTTCCATTACAATAGAGTAGAGGTAAAGGATGAGGGGGGATGATGATGAAATATTGTATATCCGATTTGCCTCATCTCATGTTCCATCTTCATCCTGTTTCCTTCAATGTAATAATATATAAGGAAAATTGGGGAATATGATGATGATCCTTATTATTTTCATGATCATTATTAAAATCTAACAAAAAAAAATTGACAACGAACCGTAAAAACATTACAAAACATCACCACGAACGAACCCCATTCCCTTGTTTTGTGGATGGGGAAAGGAGGGAAGGAAACAAGGAAAGTGTATCCTAATTGAATTGCTTACGTGGAGAAACTTTCTATACAGGATTCACATTTACGGCCCCAAACTGGATCACGGTTCCTCAAGAGGCAATCTATCAAATTCATCTGAGTACGCTACATCCGGCTCATTCTTTCCAGTATCCTGATGATAGACTCAGAGACAAGCCGATGGCCACCTTTACCATTTTCAAAGTGAATAAGATGATTTTTATCTCATTTTATATATTCCCGAAGCACGTGAAGAAGTTTGAAACAAATTGTGCAATTCCTCTCAAAATACAATAGATTTGATTGTACCATAATCGCAACTCCAATGAAAGACATAAGGGGCTACTTGAGCGATGAAGCAAACAATAGCTGTATTATTGCTAGATTGACGTAAACGGATAGACTAGAGTTGAAATGGAATGGGCAGGATATTTAATTGGCTTAGAAGGGCGTACAGAAACCAAAGTGGTTGCTTTGTATTTTGTAGAAAATTTGAGCCAAGGTGAATTGCCAAGTCGAAACCCACACTCTGAGCACACTCTCGTTTCAATGATATGGAACAAAATTGCAAATTTCCAGTGTCGGCTCAGTCCAACCGTATAAGTTGAGTATTATGATATGGAATGGTTCAAGTTGCAGGGGGGAAAGCTATTGAGTATTATGATCCAGCTTTCTCCATCATCCTAAGGGTATCCTGACTCTGACCATGATAAAAGGGTAACGAGGTAGGTGGTCATATATCAGAAACGAAAGTGTATTGAGAGCTCGGACTTGACCCAGGTAATCATATTGTGTAAAAGAACGTATGCGGAAAGTTTTCTGCAAGCGCTGGCGAACAGGTTGATATGTGCCCCTTGTCAGTAAATCCACTACCTGTACACTTACAAATTCGGGTAGGCTACATGAGACTGCTTGATGGAAAAGCAGAGAGGCCCTTCTCGGAAGCTAATGGTGCGTCCTAAGTTGCCCAGAGAAAGTTTTTCTCAGTTGGTAGTCAGCAGTCGTATTTGATTTCACTTCTTCATGTATGGGAAAGTTAATCGGATGATGATGATGACAAAGGGGTTAACATGCCAAAGTGTGATTTTGTAGCAGTTTTATTCTATTATTGTTGACAGATGAAAGAGTACTCCCTGTCTCACTGGGGTTCCTCCAGCGGCAATAATGAAGGGAACACTGTGGGATCAACTTTCGCTCCTACAAGTAGTAAAAACGATCCCCTCCTCCATCACCATCACAACCATCATCTTTTCTCCGACGACATTGACAGTAATGACATTGGGAATGAATTAAATGAGATCAGTGATCCTGTGAAAGACCTGGTTCTGAGGAAGTCAAAGAAGAAGCGATCCAGGAAGATGAAAGGTAAGGTCTCCACTCCCCACCAATTTTTCTTTCCTCATGTCGCTATTCTCTTGATAGATATTCCAGTGGGAGGTAGCCCACTGGAGTGATGGAAAAATAATAGGTTTTTGGGAGGAGGGAAGTGAACAGGAAAACGACATTTCTCTCCAAACTAAACTATTGACTTTGGCTATACCAAATAAACATTAAAAATTAATAAAGTTTCGATAAAAAGAAATTGGAGAGAGGGAATAACGACGTTTTAAAGAAAGATATGAACTACCTGGAAAATGGGAAACGGTCTGGTTATTTGTTTTATCCCCTCTTTATACCTAGGAACCTACAATAAAAGGATTAATCGTGACTGTCAAGTATCCGAATGGAGTGAGTGGTCAGAATGTTCCGCCCTGTGTGGATTTGGAGAGCAAAAGAGACATCGCTATGTAACAAGCTCGTCCCGAAACGGAGGATTGGCCTGTCCGCCATTGTCAGAGAAGAGGCTCTGCAACTCTGCGAGGGACTGCCGACTTAATTATTTTGATTGGTAACTCTTGCCTCATAATTTATTGTTCTAGGTATTAAATAAATTATTTTCTCGCAGTTAATGAAAATCCAGGGCCGAATTAGTTGAGCTTGCAGCATAGCATTGTTTTTTTCCATCAAGAAGCTATATATAAAAACGCGATTGACTGTGTATTCTGACCTTGCTGGTTTGTTCTCACTGTAAAGTTGTTTGTACATATCTATTTTACTTAAATATATCAAAATACACTGTTTAAGCTCATTTATTTTTTTTCATGGATTCTGTTCACACACGATTTGATAATATTGTACGCTGTACAGGTGTTGTAGGTCATTGTGTAAAAAAAATTGCTTTTGTAAAATGTGAATTTGTAAAAGAAAACCATTCCGTGATACAAAATGTAGTTAATGCCAAGGAGATGATTAAATGTGTAAATATCAAAATATATAATTGTCACGTTGATCGTTTATTTTTTCTGCTCCTGTGCGATCTTATACCTCATGACATGACTTTGACAAGTTTAGCAGCGGATATTATACTTAATCTACAGTAGTAAATATGTTATGATTTAAAATGGTATTATAAAAAAAAGTTCTATCACTGCCATTCAAATCCATATATTTCCCCTTATAATGTATTTAACTTATATAAGTTTAAGATAACTTCCCTGAAATGTTTCCTCCTCTCTCTACTTCATCATGTTTCTGATAAAAGCAGTTGTTTGACAGTTGTTTATAGGGGGAAAACGCAATATTATGTAAACACAGTCTTAACCTTCCGGTTTTTATTATTAATGACATGAAGTGTATATGAAGATGATGAAGAACAAAAAATAATAATAAATACTCGTTTTGTAACCCCCATCCGTGATGTTGTGTAAAATGATTTTGTCGCATTCCATCAACTTGGCAGTAATCTGTTTTGGCATAAGTGGAGCTCTTCTTATCATCTAGATCAAGAGTAATCCGGAGTGATGATGAATGTGCTAACAACGACGGCTGCACCACCGGCATTTGAAACAAAAACAAAATATCCAAACTTGACTAAAAACAACGTTCACGTATTTCATGCGAATTCAGTGCAGTAAAACTCAGAATCAATTTCTCGTAATATTTTTTTTTATTTATTTTATGTATAAATGCATATATAGTAACATATCTTGATAATAATATAATATGTATGAATCTATGGCTAAAGGACAATTATATCAAATCACTTACGACGAACCGAGCTTAGTATGAATTATTCATTCACAAAATCCTAATCACGCTCCCATATCTACATCTATCCTCCCCATCCACCCCCCAATTCTGCTCTCCCCAATGCTCAATCCCAAATGAATACACGTTTTAAGTACATCTAATCATCATCATCATAATCCCTAATCCTATTCGACATAATTTGGGGACTGCAATAATAATACCGAAAGCAGCCCGTTTAAAAATATTGCTGAAAGAGAGGGATATTAAAGGACAGAATGGTTAGGATTGTTTTCTACATTTTAAATATGAGGGAAGGCTAAAAAGATTATGTTTTTAACAAATAAATGCGGAGTTGCTCCTGAAGACATTAAAATTCGAAAGACGTCAACGTATTTTTTTTAAAAGATGGCAGTACTAGTCAATATATATATAATGCCTTAGTATTTTAACTTGAGTAGATAGCCTCTATTGCATGTTGAACTAGTGGTAGTGACCGTAAAGGTCACAATTATAGGCAGTATTCATTTTTATATCCTTTTATCATCGCTATCAACTTACCAACTAAAAAGATTACAGAAAAAAGAGCATAACTACATAATAAGCTTAATCATAAGGCACAACTAATTAATAAGAGAGCAATAAATAATATTATACTAAATGCAGTAATACAGTATTAATGCGTTTTGCTGAAACTATCCGCTCAACAAAATATTGAAACCTTTCCATTATTAGACATGTTCAATGCAGCCCATGCCAACTACAAAACACTATGGTTTCTATACAATGTCGAGATAATTTTGAAAATGGTGAATAATGAATGGCACTATATAAATTTTAGAGTCCAATTTTTTGCTATCATGTGAAAAATATCTCATCTCACATTTTTTTCTGCCTTTTCCAACAATGCACGCCTTTCAACTTGATGATCCAGTTATTTCCGTTGAACATTTCCTTTCTACAAATACGTAACATCATCGTTATACGTGCATTGCCCCTTTCCCCTTTTCCAGCCGCTTTCTCCTTACTTGGAAATGGAAGACAAAGTTCCAGCTGAAATTAATATAATATGTACTATGGCTACGTAGCTTAATAATTAGTTAGCTGGAAAGACATGCAGTCAGATTTCAGAGTAATTCAGCATTAAGACTACTACTGATTCCCATTTGCAGTTCACAAAGGTTCTCTGCAGTTTATCATGATTATTATATGCATGTAAACTAGAACGTATGGAAGATAATAATGTAGATAGATTAATATTTTAAGTAATAAGTAAAATAATAACGTAGCAAAAAAAATCAAGACTTATGAAAAGTTGGCTTGTTTTAGCCCCAGTTAAAATAGTGTCTACCACAACTCCTCGCAGATCCACACCAAGTCGCTTCCTTCAGCGGAGGACAAGGCCGGCCTCCGCGGCGAGAATGCATGAGTACATTTCGCGAACGAGTCATCTCTCCAAGACCACAAGTTTTACTGCATGGAGTCCAGGCTGACCATTCTGATACGATGCAGTCACGCGGGGGACCTGTAACCATGGAATCGATAGACATCTTCATAAACATGTTGGAACAGAGTTGCATATGCTTTATGTACTTTTTTTAACTATGATGATGAGCATTTCCATCATCATAACCAACAGGAATCACCAAATAACAGTAATGACTTGTAGTTCGGGCTTATTATTTAAAAAGTTGGGGCAGAAACTAACTCCAAACATAATGCAAGTCTTAGCGAAACCTTAACAAAAGTTATATTTTATGATGTTTTTCTCTCCAAACTATATCTATCCCTACGTATGTACTAGTACAGGCTGTAAAGAATGAGGAATGAAAAGACTGGAACAAAGGTAAGATAGTGAATGAGTGAGTGGCTCAACAAAACAATCAAAACATATATTTTCTCCTTAAAGTTTGTGTTTTCTTACGGATTTTCTTCAGCTTCTTTTTCTTCTCCCCTGTAATGTCCTTCCTCTTTTTCTCGGCATATGGAACATAATCAATAACGTTATTACTTCGGTCTACTTCAACTACCGGTTTTGACATTGATGAAAAGGCTGATGCACTTTTTAAATTAGTTTCTATTGGACGGGTGTTGGGCTCCATTACATCATTATTCGAGATTTCTTGTTCGGGATGATGGAAAACTTCACTAAGCTCGTATTCCTTCACCTAAAAGCATTTTTTTAAACAAAGGGTTACATTTTTCTTCCTTATTTTCTTTTCACAGAGTTCTCAAAAGGAAATTGTAATGTTAGCATATCGTATATAAGCCCCCTTGTGAAACTTTCTTTGAACAGTGACCAAAACTAGATGAGACAGCTTTTGAGTTAAAACTTTGCTGATAAAAAGGTCATCCAATAGCGTCTAGAGATCAGGATCACTCTTGAAATGGATTTATTCTTAAAGCACGGGCGATGAAAAGGTATTAAGGGGAGAAGCCAGTCGGGGATTTTATTACATTGCATGGGAAAGTAATGAAAATTCTGTGCATTGATCATAACCACGCGCGCACAGACAAATAAGTGGACGCGGTTAGGTAGTTAGCAAGTGACTTTTGCAAAATAAGCATTATACCCATTCTTGGCTGGACACTTATGGAAAACCCTTAAAATTCAACACTGATGAAATGAAAATGAAAATGCATCTCATCCGCTCACAGCAATAAATAAAGTTGGCATATGGGGCAAAGTGAAACTTTTCAGGTATATCTTCTCAAAAGTTACGAAAAACATCCAGGGTTATATGGTACATATGTAAGTGGGTAATTCGTCGGAAAAGGCTAAAAAGGAAATGCTTTAATGTTGAAAGAGATGATGAAAGGCTATCAAATTGAGCTGAAAAGGTTTTTCTTGTCTTAAAGCAAAATGATTATTCTCAATTTAAGAAAAGTGGGAAGTAGTCAAATGCTATTTATTTCTTTTAAAAATGTTCCTCGTGCCCCCTTTCTTTCGTCACTTTTGTTCCTGGGCTAATTTTTCTCTTGGGGAAATATCTCTCAGGGTAAACCAAACATTTGCGGACCGGCGGAGATAAGAAAAGAGCGTTAAAATGTGGCATGAGTAATCCTTCTCTTGTGTTTGATGAAAGGAGCAAGAAAAAAAGTTACCTTGAGAAATTGGAAAGATGCAATTGGTGGCAATGTTTCTCTGTCGTTGTAGTAGAAGGAGGATGCCGGGTGATTTGGCTGGCGCGCGGTGAGACGTTTTATTTCAGCTCGTGGCTCCGTCGCCCAGTTTGGCGAGGTGAATGTAAGTCCTGTTTAAAGAAAAAGGAATGAAAACAAAGTAGGCCTATCATATTTCAATGCTGAAACTCAATAATTTTTAGCAAGAATTATTTTTTTTCTTAAGTTTTTTCGGAAATGATCAGGAGTGAATGAGTAAAATATTTAAACTTACCTGAGTCAGTGCCTGCATCTAATGGGTCCACCTTTTAAATATAATAAACGTAATTTAAAGTAAATTAATTCAAAATTTTACATATCTACGGAGATGACGATGGTTCCAAATTACCTCAATTGTTACAGTGTCGATCCATCGACCATTGGAGCACAAATCATAGCTATCGATCCCAATAAACCAGTCCGGGGAAGGTACAACTCGTGAAATTAAAGACACCTATAGTTAAAAAGAATTTTTTTACTTACATTTATTATTATTACTCCCACATTTTTCACAACTCTTTCATACTTGCTCTAATTCAAACTATTGATTGCAATACCATAACTGCGTGAGCTAGTCACAATTACGCGGACAATTTAGTCTTAACTGGTCATTGTGATATGTGCTCAAACATAAGCTGCGTCTCAAGGTCATTAGGTTGATCCTTTCGAGATTCCCCATATGTAATGCCAATTTAGTGCCAAATTGTCCCATGAATTCAACTTATTTGAAGCAATCTTTGATGCCACTAACAAGCTCTAATTACATCTCCAAAGATTATATGGTTCAATTGCTAAAGCTAATAGTATATGTAGCAAAGTGCGAGCCTGATGCATTTAAATGGGAAATTTTATGAGCTCTCTATAAAGAGCGGTATGACTCCAAGTGGCAGTCAGTGAACAACGGGATGCAGAAAAAAAATAGGCGAAAGACCAAAAATGGCATATATTGCATAAGACGTTTTTGAAGCTTAGAATGACTGCGTGACTAGAAATAGAAAATCAATGCCTTCTCCTCCCTCACCTCATACATACAAATATCACACAAGCTCTCTCTCTCTCTCTCTCTCTTCGGAGATTGAGGTCGCCATTATAGTTCAAGTTCATCCAATTCACTCAAATTACTCTGTCAAGAAAAATGCCAAAAGTAAACAATGAAGATATTATTTCCCTCCATAGAGCAATTTCTATGAGAAGCCGCAGCCGCCTAACGTTATTACAGTTTAAATGAGTTATTGTGCACATGCATGCCCACATTTATTTTACACCTACACCGCGCACACCAGCAGAAAAAATGCAATTTGCTAGGGCTACCCATGCCTTAAGTGAACTCGACAAATAGGAAGAAAAATGGGGTGATGCAACAGCTCAGAATTTAAGGTGAGTTTACTGTTGAACAATGTTATCCTTATTCTGAAGGACGGGGTGCGCTTTTTGCTAAAGGATTTTTGAATCTAAAAAGATTTCAAAATGAACTCATATTGAAGGTTCGTAATATTTATGGTGGAGGAGAATCTTCAAGAAATACCTAAACATTTAGGTATGCAATGTTGGCATTGAAGAGGGTTTTGGGAAGAATTTACAGACTTAGAGCCCACAAGGTATAAAAACATGGACTATGGACAATTGCTACGTAAGTTTGATTAATACATATATCACTATTCAGCAAGGTATCATTGGACCGTCATAAAATGGGGGGGTAATAAAAAAAGTTTATTTCCACCACTCAACTTTACTATAGCTTGGTAGGTAAGGAAGGAAGTTAATATTTTGAAAAAAAAATATTTTGGTAATAAAAAGAGGTTTTACATGTGTACTAATAAAACGAGCTTTGGCCTATTTTGGAGTAGGTTGTTATTCATGCAAAAAATTCTGTCATCCAAGCCTCCCTCCAATGGAAGATGTTATATTCAGGATGTAATGGCGAGCTTGTTATTTAACCATTTGATTGTTCATATACACGTGGAGTGCTCACCCTTGAGTGATTTCCATCAACAAAAAACTCGGCCTCGGCTCTTCCAACCCCCTTTGGTACGGCTGGAGCGATGAATTCATCATAAACGCCGCCTTCCCCCTGTGAAAGCTCATCGAGGACGTCGGATGCTCCGGTCTCTGCGAAGATGCGAATCCCTTCTGATGCAACTTTTCCTTGTTGAAAGAGGTGAAAAGATTCGTTGTGGGAGCGACCTGTGAATATAATTTAAACGAGATGAAGTATAATTTCTTACGTCAATATTGTTCTTGGGAAGGAGTATCAGAGCTGCAGTTTGAAATCAGGTTTGGTAACTGCAACTCATTTTAATGCTTTTTGTACACAATGGGTAAGTAGGATTGGAAATAATCAGCGGTAGTCACAGTCCGGTGGCAAAATAGGAGCTGGTGTGTAGATGACGACATCGAAATTAGGAAGTAAACTGGTCGGCCTTGTAGCATGTCAGGTAAGCACAGTTAAACCTTTAAATAAGCAATAGTATGCAGTTTTACGCTGTGCTAAATTTTTGCCATTGTGTGCCAGAGTCGTCAGTGTTTTAGCTGTTTGTTGTTGCGTTTACCTTCCTCAATTAAAAGCTTTCTTTAATTTCTCTCAAAATTGACCATGAGAGGCATCTCTTCTCTCCTTCGCCCTCTCTAAGCCCATATAGTAACTGGGAGAACTGGAAAAGATCTGCTATAAAGGAATATGAAAACCCTTCCGCGGTAGGAAGAGACTTTCACCGACTCTTTAAAATTAACATTTTCCGCATGTTGCTCTTTGTAGTACAGACCTGTCCTTGCCACGCTTCGCTATTTAGTGTTGGTAGTGTGCATGCATAGCAAACTTTTCGCAGATAAGTTTCTGGCTGCACCCGCAAGTCCAGGAAATTGCGGATAGCTAGCCAACCATGATGACTAGCATATGGCAAGTGTTGTGAGCATGCGATTAGGTACGGGCCCATTAGTTTATCTAGAGCATGTCGTAAAACAGTCTCTATTACAGGCAAGTGTGAGTCATAATTACTTTGCCATGTTCGCCATTACCACCAGTTTAAATTAAATTGGGACGAGTATATCTTCCGAAGATAAATCGAACTATGTCAGATTTTCAGGTTGAGCCCACTACAAAAAATGTCTTTCGTCATCATCCACTTGCTCCACGGCATATTGGAAAGTAAAGGAAATGCGGCGAGAAGATATTCATCTGGTATTATGGGAGTAGTGTCAAAATCAATAACCATTTTTTATAAAATACAGAAGGAAACGTATAGACGTTGACCCATTCCGGGCATATGAAGTCATGCTCATAGTCATAATACCGTCTGCGAAGATAAGCACAACTAGGCACAAGAGGAGAGATTATATTTTTATACCTACATCTTTTAAATGAACTAACTTAAAAGAGATTTTTTTTTCTTCCTTGGCTACAACTTTCTCTAGGCACGCAATCTCTCCCACTTTTTCAAGCAGCTTGAGTGCATGAGGTAAGAAGACAGGAAGGAAGACGGGGGGAAAAGGAGACGAAAAGCAGAAATCGGTCACTCTCACTTTCAGTCGCTCACTCATCCGGAACGGAACTGCTATACAAGACATATAACAAGACAGGGCTTTTTCTCGTGAACTTGCTGTTTTCCTCGGTGCGACCAACCAACCTAATGTTTGTCTTTTCTTTTTATCGCAATTTTTAAACACAAAATCTCTCTACCGTATACACATTATAGATTTGGTATAAAAATAAACGCTTTTCGAGTCTCTAGAGGTACGAGCAGAAACTCACCTTTCTCCGCCAGTGAAATGTCATGGTGAGCTTTAAAGCAAATGTTGTGGAGTGGAACATCAGCTTACGCGATAAAGCTCCAACCGCAAGCTCAATATCGTTTAAAAGAGGAGCCACCACACAACAGGAAAATAAAAATTACGTGGGGTTAAAAATAGCGGACGGAAATGTCGTTATTGTTATGAAATGGCTTGTGCATTTCATATATTCTGTTACGCACTATCTGTCTTTGGGAATGACTCGATAAGTTGTTCGTGGCTGGTGATTTCGTAAACACTGTCGAAATGAAAATAATTTATAACTGGCTTACAAAGTGGAGTTTTAGTCGTAACTGAATGATGTAATTTCTTTTTAATCCTTTTGATGAGACCAGACCAGAGACTGAGCATATAGACTGTTTGGCTTGGGACACTCAATCAAAGAAAAGTTTAAGATTTTTTTTGAAAAACTTCCTTGTAAAGAAATGATTGTGAAGCCAATAATGTATTATATTAGCTGTGTGCAAATTTACTCATTTTTTTTTGAAAATTAGGTATAAATAGTCCAATTTATTTGACAAGGTTATACTCATATTTACATTACCATATCTGACTTTTAAAACTTTACTTTATGAATGACAAATTGAGCTATAATAATAATAATGATATCGCCGACATCTTTCCTGTAGTCTACCTGTCTCATGAATCGCGCGGCAGCTCTCAGCGTGGGTGACAAAGATATCCCCATTATGGTAATTTATTCATCAAATCCTTACTCCCTAAAAACAACTCCAAACTGTTCATCTTGAAAATTATACTCTCTCTTCTATAAAGAAACTTGTTGGTGTGCACTTCCCCGTAAAAAAAAAACAATGAATGCAAATTTTCACAATTTCTGCTAGACACCAAAGAAGAGCAACATGGCTTGGTGTGACAATTTTGCATGATCATACACCATTCCGTTGCACACGGTTGGTCAACTGATTTAATCAGTCATTTCAGACCATACACCATTGAATTCCTTCATAAAGTAGAAAGGCCAAGGTTAACTAATTCAGATCGAGTCTAACTCCAATAGGGAATGTCTAAATTACGAATTAATTGTACCATCTCGAGTTCCGCCTTAAATTACATACGTAACGCTGTTAATGGGAGAACACTTTTCTGACTTTGAGATGAGCTGTCCACATTTTATTAATCTACAATTTATCAGAAAATCATTAAATTTGTGTTGTATATATTTTTATAGGCCATTTCCCGCCTTCGCGTCACCTTGTGAAAGCAAAGTTAACGTAAATTATTATGCAGGGATGAATCAGAGGGAATGAAAATGAAAAAATGAACATCCTTCATCTTCCCTGACGAGCGTCTCATTCCCTGTCGCCCATATTTAAGAGGGAAAAATAGTGCTCATAACTGAAGAAAATTAAGGATGTGCCCCCTTTTCAATTATCTATTAAATGATTCTCCCTCAATGACACTTCTTCAACAGAACTGGTTAAGGGAGCCACCCCTAACGATACTCATTGTAACTATGGTGGCGGCTCTGCTCATTAATGAATGAACACAATACCTAATAAAATGCTTCCTTCATGAAAGGGAAACAAAAAAATACAGATACTCCTAAGCCAAAGGACACAGGACCAAAATATGGCTGGCCGTTTTGATGATAGTGCTTATGATGGGAGGTGTGGGCGTTGGACATGCTAGTTGATGAAAAGTTGGGAAAAAAATGCAACGGGCTGATTCAACTAATTTTAAGGAGAGCTTTCCTTCATCATAATGAATTATTATTTAGTTAATGCAGTTTTTACTAGCTCTGAGCAAATCTAGTCTGGGTTGAGATGCCACCCTTGTTATCTACCATGTTGATTCGATAACCATGGCTCATTTAATGTGCTATGATGACTCCCAATTGGAGTGGAGTTGTTCAAAATTGGCAAATCTATTGTTGATTGTTGGTGACTGATTGGAGGGATAAATGTTTTGAAATCTTAGCTGAAAGGCATCGTGCCACCAGCAATTTGTGGAGTGCTCCAATGCGTAATAAATAAGTTAGCACACGATTTTCACTCACCCAAATGGAGCTAAATGAGTACGTAATGTGAGCACCTTTGAGTCTTACATAATAAACAAGTTATCAGATGTAGATCTGCTCGGACCTAGTTATTCTTGTGCTAGTCGATAAAAATTTATTGATTAGATGATCATCATCAGAACATTGGCGATTGACCACAAAAGTCCACTACAACTTCCTTACATGGGCCTAGGAGAGGGAATGCATATTCATGAAGTAGTTCAACTCAACACTAGTTGGGAATGTTATGGACTCCAATTAGTACTAATCGTAAATTCAATAACTTTTTTTTTCATTTTTGGCACACCAAACTTGCTAATTTGGATGTTTGGATGATTGACAAATTGTCGTGATCATCAATGAACATGTGTAACATCTTCGTTTATTTATTAGTCTAATTTGAAATGAGCTCGTTCAAATCACTGTGAGGGACAGCTAAACATATTGTCATCGGACAGATTTATACATGAATTACCTGAGCCGCATTCCCATACAGGATTTTTTTCTTCATTATAAAGGCTTGTGTCCATGTATGCATCTCTAATGGTACATTATAGCTAGTAGCCTGACATACACAATGGCTGAACATGAATCAAAGTTATAAAAATAAAATGTATATTTATTTCTCTTCGGAAAAGGAGACCCAGGAGGAGCAACAAAGATGAAATCCAGTGGGCTGTAATTGTCATTTGTATAAAGTACCTGACTCGCATTATAATTTTAATATCTGAGCGTAACATGCACACTTAATTGTTAGAGGTGAAGGACGGTGACAAATAGTCTCAATGGGGAAAAAAGATCTGCAAATTTGCATTTAGCCATGCAGAATATTATGGTCTATCATATTGGCGAAAATCAAGTTGGCGAAAAAAAATCCCCCGACTGATATCCAATCAACGAAATTGATTTACATAAATCTCGCCATAAAAATCTCAGGGGATTAGGAACCTTTAAGAAAATCTGGATACATTTGCCAACTCGACTTTCGCCCATCTAGATAGTCATGTAAACCCAGGTAAGTAATTGAAAGGATATTATCGTAAACAAGTTTTTTTTATTCGTTTGTCTCTTGTTGATCGGCCCGGTGATATGACTACAGCCCTGCATTTCATTTGCTTGTAAATGGCTTAAATGGGCTTTGATGATGGGATGGGTTGAAGTTTTTAATGGGTTCTTTCATGTGATTACTACAAAGATTATATTATCCTCCTCTCACATTACGATTGGCGGCGGTATTATCATGGGATGTGATGAGGATGAAAGTGAAATACAACTGCACTTTGCTCATGCCAAGAACGTTGCAGTAAAGTGCAGCAGCCGAATGACGCTTTTATGGAGAGAGAATTGTGCGCATTTCATTTCGCTAAAAGTGCAGCAGGGTTACTACCATCCCATGAGTTAATGAATATCCGCTGTGGATTGGAGGGAAATCCGATAACCCTTTTCAGCCTGGCACCATTTTAAATGTCACCATTATAAACTCAACTATATACGTCTCCAATCCATCAGTAAGTGAACATAACAAGAGGGAAACATGACGCATTATTGTGCTCCATTTATATCTGTTGTCTCATCAAAATCTGTTCCCTTACAAGAAAAAAACGAGCAAATGGATTCAGAGTGGATTCCCACAATATGTGTGGCGTGATAATTTACTCGAACCACAAGCGTTAAAATAATTAACATTAAAATGTCCTAGAAAGAGATAATTTGGAGGAGACAAAACAACAATTACTAATTACCGAATTTAGATCAGAGCTCTATTTATTCAGACTTTACTAGCTGATAGAATGCGGGACTGGGCTGTCTGCGGTTGGCAGAATGGCTTAAGCATGTGGATAACAATGAAATTATTTCTTTTTGACTCAGTCTGACTGACATGACTCATCTGGATGGAAGCAAACATGGCCCTTGATGCCCCAAAAAAACTGAAGCAATAAATTTTTTCGTGGTAAAATAGTAAAAATTTGTGAAAGTTTTGGGGTTGCATAAATTCCCTCTTTCCACAGCAGCATCGTTCCCCCGAAACCGAAAAAGCGTGATGATGAGTCAACGAGATGAGGTTGATGATGGAGCTGCGGATTCGATCAGATTCTGATGAGAACCTCACCCCATTCCGAACATCCAATTGAAACTGTATAATGGTATTGTTGTTGATATTGTCTTATTTTTTCCCGTTTCCCCTCCTCTAAAGTGCATATTTGTGCTAATGGAATGAGCATCCCAAGCTTCATTCAACCAGTTAATTTCCCTCAGAGTTCTCATTCTCTAACCCATCTACTCTCCGATTTTATTACCTTTCTTAGAAAGGAGGAGTAGAGTGGATAGTAAATAAAAAGTTTACTTCATGTCTAAGTAGAATTGAAGTCAATTAAATTCCTTGCCTGTAATCAGCCTTCAATCCTATCATTCTCCCTCTCATGCTGGATCTTATATATAGACTAATCAATAGCAACAATATGAAAGTGTGAAGGAGGGGTAATAAAAGCGGAGAACTGAATATAACGATATCCGAAATCACAGGGACTTTTAGTCATTTCAAGAGAGCCGAGAGAAGAAAAAGGTAATTGAAATATCAGGGGAATGCGTACAGAACTACAAAGGCATCCGGGACTCGGAGGCGGACATTTGGAGAGGGGCGATAAGCAGTATTTTATAAATCTCGAGAGAGGAAAAATCCTACAATGGTAACTATTTTGTTTACGTAACTATTAAGTACGAGTGTAACAGTAGCAATTTAGCCATAAGGTCAAGTGGGAGAGAGGTAACCACGCGGCAGGGTAGACAGTGTCGGGGATGCTACAAGAGTGGCATTCTAATGAGGGGTGGGGGGAAAGGAAAATGAAAAGAAAATAGTCCGCTAATAAACCTCGCCATTCTTTTACCAACCGTGAAACGAAATGGATTCATGTTTGGTTGACTAGAGGTGTGAATAAGCAGGTAGAGGAAAAAGCTATTTACTACTTGAGGAGAGATGCCTTTGCAGAAATAATTGCCAAAGTCGGTTCTTCTGAGAAAATGGCATTCCCTTTTTTATTCTTTTTCAGCCTGGTAGTCATAGTCATGAATAGTTTTTTGTTGTAAATGAAAGCACATCTGACTGGATTGGATTGGAATAAATTCAACATTAACCTGTCTTGCTCATTCCGTATGAATGAAAGTTGACAGGCTATTATTGAGGAGTTGAGATGGAGGAGTTACACCGGGCAAAGTCATTGCATCCCTTTTAACGGAGTACACTTAAGACAAACTTGAAATGCCACTTAATGAGAACATGCATGACTTGTCTCTCGTCACCTTTCGTCCTTCTCCCTCTTCTCCAATTTCTTGGGCTTTGCCTAAGCAACCAAATAACCATTCTAATAAAAGTATATTGACAGTCGCATTGGAACTCTGTCAAGTTTCAAGAAACAGGCTGTGCGGAAGCGCATAATGGTTGTAAGTGGGGTCTTGGTGGGAAGCTTTGATGTACCCAATTCCAAATATGGTGGAGTTAACTAATACCGCATTTTGCCATACGATATGGGGCCAGAAGGCCTTCGTTATATAGCACAAAAGGATAAAGTAGACTTTCAGCTCACATTAGACATTTTTACAAAGCATTAGTTTTGTGATCCGGAATTAGCATTTCGCAATGAAAAAAACGAATCTGAGCGGGATTTAGGGCTCAAATAGAATTTCTTCATAATAGAATATAGAAATGGGATGATGTGATATTAAAAAGATGCTCTCTGGATAAAGAACAGCGCTTGACCACCATTTTCTTCTCCCCTCCAACAAGTTTAAAGCACACATACCAAGGGCAATATAGTGATTTGGATAGCACTCGAACGTTGATAATGGGTATAGGGAGAGAGAGAAAAAAGGGGACATTAAATACTTTCTCTTTCTGGGTTAACAATCCCAACAGGAGTGTCCCAGCGGACATGAGGAAATTATCTTCCATCCTATGAGTTGCATAGTAATCCCTTTCCCTTCGACAAAAAAAATGGACAACGATGTGTAAAACAGCGCTCCGGCCATAAAAAAAGATAAAAAGGACAGACTTCGGAGAGAGGTTCCATTTCGGATCAAAATGGTCCGTTTTTATTTCATTTTTAAGTACATAAAATCGTAACCCAACAGGATGGGGAGTCTATAGGAATGGCGACCACTTGGACTAGGCCGGATGGACACAATAACAATTTGAAGCTACGTGAGTGCACTGCCATTCAGCGTTGATACGGACATTACCACAGCATTCCCATTTCCCATCGTGGGCACACGGACCATGTGCATCTAAAACGGCAGAAAATGCTCGTTAAATATTATCATCTAATAAAAAGGATGATAGCGTCTATGGATGACATAAGTAATACCAAGATGAGAGTGCAACCCCCACTCCTCCCTCTCGAACATTTATGGGAGAGGAATAGGGGAAATGCGAAAGTGCAGTAACAATTGGAGCAGCTGCTCCTTTCAGATTATCATACGAGTATGTAGAATAATATGTGCTATTATTACACGATATTGTGAGGAGACTCTGCACGGAAAATTGGCTCATCTTCATTTCCCCCCGTCCTCGCAACTAATAATAAAGAATTTAATGGAAATGAATCAGAAAGTGACAGGGAAACTGACATATCGCATCAGAGCCTCTTCCCAAACGAAAAAAAGAAAATCAGGTTTATATTTCAAGCTTGGCTTAGGAGATGATGTGGAGCAGAAGGTATGGAATCTGTGAGATTATAGCGGACGAGGTGATATAATATTGATTCAGCCTATTATTTTTTCGTGGTTTAGTTTTCCTGGTTAAAAACTTCTAGTTCAATTGAATTAGCTAAACTAGACTTTGGCACTACTGGCACTATTTTATCTCGTATTCCTCTGGGGACATTTTTCATTCTTTCGAAAATCCGCTCTCGTGATACTCATGATGAGAGTGATGCGGATTTTATCGTTTGGAGAGTAATCCGATTTTTTTCCTTCTCTCTCTCTCCCCGTTTCCTTCGTGTGATGTGTGACAAACTATGTTGGGGAAATGGTTTGTAGTTGTGAATTGGATACAGTGCAAATGTGATAGAGCCATCAGAACACAACACGCTGTTGTATGGATTTGGCTGGGGTATAAAGAAAATGAAGTCAGTTTAAACAAGACATGGAATGAGGTAATAACCTAGAGTTAAGGAATGAGGATCAAGCACCCACACAATTCATATCTGGCTTTTATGCAGTCGTCCTCCTCTTTCTTGTTGGTCATTAATGCAATCCTAGTTGAACTCGCATAAACAACAAATAATATATATTTTTATATATGGCTGTGAGTATTAGGAAGGGTATAAATACGCTAATGGAATATATCTCAGATTTCTATCACTCTCACTCACTTTTACCTATAGTGTTGGATTCAAACTCTTATGAAAAATATATTATGGCAAGATCCTCTCTAATAGGTTTAGTATGCATGAACCTTTTTTTTCTCTATAATATTACGTGAGGATGACGCGTCTCTGAAGGAGTACGGTTTGGTGGTGGTGATCCGTAGGCAAAGCTCTTTAGGAACATCTTGCAATGGCAATGAAGAATTAGGAGAAGGAGTAAAAGTAAGTAATATAAATGGGGAAAGAGAGACACCAGCACGTCCTTATATCTAAATGAAATTCTTGTCTTCTTATCGTGCTGAAAATAGCTATCGAGCCGCGTCGTTTATTTTTGACATTTTTTAAACGTTACTTGGAGCATATCAAAACATTGCTTGAAACATTCCCTCCCTCCGTTGAGATGTTTGTGTGTGCGCGAGAGTTTTTTGTCAGTTTATTGAAGCACGCATGGTGTGTGACTCAATTTTTCACAGCCGCTTTCGATATCCTTTTTTTTCCTCTCCCTTTGCGTCCGTTCGTGCGAAATGGGGAGGAACGATATCATGATAAAATGTGTCTATGAGGAAGGAAGCACTTTTTATGCAACTTTTCTTCGAGATACTCATTATTTCATCAGACGCTCATCAATCTCCCCCCTTGCCTCTGTTAACCTAGTTTTATCCTTCAACCTCTACACGAAGAGAGATTAGTATGCATTGGTATAGTTTGACATTTCAATCCACTAAGAAAATAAAAAAGGTGTTTTTATGTAAAAACTGTTGTGTTCATGTTCCCCTCGTTTGGAACAGATAGCTGAGAGAATGTAGCTCAATGTTGTTGAGGGATTTGGAAGCACACTTGTTAAGTTTTTAGGAAGAGTAGGAGCAGGATGATGTTCTCATTTGAAAATCTATATCCATGCAATCCAATCGGATGCAGAAAGAGGAAGAAAAAAAACACACGTAAAGCCATTACCATGGCTTTATACTTACAACACACTCTCGTTTTGCAAATCGCTATAATTGCAAAAAGTGCGGTGATAATAATCTTCAGCCAAATTCCTAAGAAGTATGCAGGGGTTAGACGAGAAGAGCTTATTTGGCTCAGGGATTGGGAGTCTGTGTCACTACACTGTAGGGATATTCATTATAATTTGAATTTTTCGGCCATTTATTGCCAACTACTTTAGCGAATAATTTCATACACTTATTTATTTGGGAGCGGGTGTGATCCCATCACTTTCTCATATAAATATCAGACGCTTTTTGGCTCTTTCAACTTTCCCTGTCTTTCTTCCTGATTATGAGTATAATCAAGTTCGGATTAAGAGGAGGACAATATGGAAGACAACAGTTGGGGTGGGGAGCGCTAAAAATAATTGTCAAAATTGCAATCTTGCCTCAGCTAGACTATATGGCCTTATGGTTCGTGCTATGAGCATCTCATAAAAGGGTTGTCCTGTACGTGCCACTTCTGCTCAAATATTAACTCAAGTTTCCTTTCATCTTCCGTTATCTTCTTGAAAATTAGAAAGATTGAAGAAAGCCCCATATAATGGGCTTCATCAGTATCATCTCACACACGTCGAATTTCGGGATTGGTGTGAAGACATAAAAAATGTGCAAGCATATGCAAAATCTCAACGAGAAATGATTACGTAATACGGAACTGATATTTTCGTTACGTACTCAAGTCAACGAGCCCAACACATGAATCATTAAGTGTGCATATGGGCTTAAAGTATTCCACCCATCCTCATAACCCATGATGATTACCATGAACAACATGAGCTTTAAAGTCATGAAATAAATAATAGATAAATAAGAAATAGAGAAATAATAATATGTGATAGCAGACTCATTTAAAACTTCCTGGTAGTAACAAATAACAGACCCGGAATCAATAAATTTGAGGAAAAAATTCCATTTCGCCATTTCCTTCTTCACTCCCTTTTTCCTTTAGGCTTCCACGCATTGTCGGTAAACCTGAGTGAGGAAAGGGGGAAATGCAGACGTTCATTGGGTGAGTTGAATAATGAACAATGAATTTGATAATTTCGTTGACAAATACTATGCCGGGGTAATACTAATACCCAACATACAAGCAATTTCCTAGCGACCCAAATGTGAAAATCTTCATTTTAATGAAGTAGCGGATAACTGGAGGAAAGGGAGGGAATCCAACTTTTACTTTTTGTAATTTGCAATCTCGATACCAATGGAAACTCCCAATCTCGGAATAATAAGGCGGTTTCTTATAACACTTTCAATTCGGTTTTATTTCATGATGGCGATCTCATCTATGACGTGGATGAAAGGGGCTGCGACTGTGACTATGTCGAAGCTGTCTTATGTTCAAAGCAAAATATGTGAATGTAATACCTACGAATTTCTACCAGGATTAAACTGACGACCTAATTATTTGATATTGATAATTGATATTAAAGCAGTTGGACGGGAAAGTATGGAGCAATATGAAATTGAGCTGACTTGCAGAAAACTCTTGGCTGTTCTTGAATTTCTTATTCCATTTCCTTCATGTTCATTTAATTTTATTGGAAGAAAACTCTTTCGTTCATGGGGTTATGGGATTAATAAGTAGTCATGAAGTAAAGCTTAATATTTAGTGGAGTAGCTACCTACATACTAGTTTCAAGATGCCCCAATCCGTTATTCCCACACATGATTCCGCAATAGGTTGAGAATGGCAGTTGGGAAGGGACGCTTTTTGCCTCACGTACCATTTGTTAGTGGTTTCGTGTATGAGTTGAACAAATGGGAGCCTTTCATCAATACGCAATAGTTAAGGAATAATGATCATGAAAAGGCAGTTTACTACAACATTAAATTTATGTGCAAGTAGCGGAAACGGGGAGGCAGGCGAACAATGAAAGTCTACATACATTTATAGGATGGAAATAAATGATCCAATTTCACTTTCTCCCTCCGTTCCCATGTAATGATATTTGGCCAGTGGAAGCCGAGTCAAGTTTAACATCCCGCTTTTGTATAAGTTCGCGGCAGAGGGGAGAGCCGCACTACATATAAGTATGTAGGGGAAGGCAGAGGAGGAGAGGGAGTTTGCGAAAAAATTCATTGATGGAGACCTTTTTATTCCAGACTTTTACTTTCTCCTCATCCTCCAATCTACTTGTGGCAGTAACCCCGTCTTATCTGCAAACTTTCCCTTTTCGGTAATGTATCGATAGGATGTGCTTTTTCTTGTCGTGCTTTCGCTTACCTACTAATTTTGACCAGTGTGCTGGCGGCCTCCATTCCGGGTAATGTTTGGGGAACCTCTCGCGAGACCAAAAAGTGTGCACAATCACACGGTAAACCGTCAGACGGTCTGCTTGGCAAGAAATACTGTTGGTAGTGGAATGAGAAGGCTTGGGTAAGCCCACAATCAGCAGAACGATGAGGCTCAATAGCCCACTGGTAATAAAACTTGACCACATGATCAACAAAGGGAAAAAATAACGTCAGTTCTTTATCTGTTCACACTAGTGCCACTGCTCCAATGGTTACTTTTAAACGGTTTGTTGCACTCCTTAGCAACATGTACGGACGTCAACCGATAGTGGTCATCTCAGTTGACTTTCGGATAAGGAGAGGAGAAAAAGTTAGTTTTTTATCTTTCTGCCTCCGAGCATTTTCCAGGGCGTAACTAGTAACATGTATTATAGTAAACGGAGTAGTAACTTCCTGTGTAATGAGTCCCTAGGCTCCGAAAAAATCAACCGGGTAATATTGTGCAACTGCTTCGATGACTTGTTCGCTTTTTTAACTCTTTTATTTCTTGACTTGTTTTTTTACTAGTTTACTGAAAAATAAAATAAGTCTCTTTCAGTTGTCCTTCGAAGGGAACTTTCACGTCGGCAGAGACTGCACAAGGAGGAAATTCAGTGGGGATGCTCACTGACGCTTCTCTCTCTTGCTGAGGAAAGGCATGGAAGTGATGGTAGTCGGGTTGTTTTCTTCCAGAAATTGCTTGTTGGTGATAAAAAATCGAATTACAATTGCGAGTATCGATGTGCATATTAAATGTTGTGAGAAATTGCTACCAAGGAGAAAAAAACCATTCCCTCTTGGCTTGGCTGAAGAAAGGTGGAAACGAAAGAAAAAAGTGGATGTATTGACGAGAGAAAAGGACGCTATTAGTTCAAGAAATGAAGCTCTTGCTCAATACACGAAGGCTTTTTTGCAAAATATTACCTTATATATGTGCCACTGCACCACTCACTAACCTCTTCCTCTGCCAGTAGACTGCTTGTCTCCGCTTGTCTGTCTGATGATGTGAATGGGAAGATCGCATATAGCCACTAAAAAAAAGTCAAGTAGAGCTAATCCACCTTTACCTATATAAATGGAGTCAAGTGGATTGTGGAGAATTAGAGAATGCAAAAAGGCAGAAAGGCAGAGAGAGAGGCATAGAAAGAGCGACAGAGATAGATAGGGCAGAAGTGCTCTCCATGGCCAAGACACTGGGTTGGCCAATTCCTTTTCCTAACAAGTCGAGGCACCCAAAACATGAGCATGCCGAAGAAAAAACTCATTCATTTGCACCCATCATCTTATCTGGCAGAATCCCAAGTGAAACGAAGACGACCAAACAAGCAGGACAACTTTGCCAGTGTACTCCTTATTCTTTCCGATATCGTCATCATCTTCATAATATGCTTTTTAGTAATTAGAATTCGCTCCTTTGCTCCTGCTCCTTTTCGCGTTTTCACCATTTCTCAACATCAACTCCTCACACTGATCTTGATCACATACCTTCATTGCATTATATCTACCCTCATTACATACTCAATTCAGCGATTCAGCGAACAAGCCTGATTGTCGGATTTAAAACCCTAAACAAATACGTATCCAAACAAATTTCCTCGAATCACTAATACATAAGCTTCGATCCTCTCAGAAAAAGCAGAGAGGAACAATACCTGATCTTTGACATCTTTTTTAAATCCCAGATAAATAATCAAGTGGAATGACGATCCACTTGTGTACACCAAAGCTCATTTCTTATTCATGAGTGCATCCACTCATCTTCCCTTGGGATTATCAGAGCCCAGTAGCCAAGAAATGCATTTTTGCAGAAAACTGCACCATCATCATAATTATAATAGAGATTGTCTCCATAAACAGCACAGTTGGCTGCTTATGAATTCAAGGCACAGTGACAGGCCAAGGAGTGAATATGTTTCTCAATGAAGCCCAATGATCCTCTTGGGTGCTTGGGTTCAATTTTTTTAGTGAGTTCGTTGTCATCCATCATTATCATTATTATTATTAGGAATTTTAAAACCCATTTGACAGATGATGCGAGCAGGATGACAGCCGTAAATAAGCGACTCATCAAAACTGTGCTTCAGTTACCACTAAACGTCTTGTCAGATTGGCATGCGCCCATGCAGAGGCTGAGGGAAAAGGGGCAGGATAGCATGCAACTGTGAAATGGTGGCGGTGACATTCCTCAAACGTTAGGAACAGGAACAATGATCTCATGATGAAGGCGAACTTTGGGTTGTCTAGACAATGCATTGCAAGCTGCCGTTATTGACGGGCATCTAATATGCATGCTTCGGCAATTCCCGTGACAACTTTATTGGATATTATTTGGCTATAAAGAGGGAACGACAGTGGGAATCTAGTCACGGTTATATTTTACGCCTGGTATATTTCTACTTCTTAGAAAAACAAGGTACAGAATGTTTTGACAGTTGCAGGAGTAAACATCTTAAAATAAAATCTGTTCGCTTTCTTTTCGCACATTGAGTTAAATAGGGGAAAAAATATATCTGTGGAGCACACACAGACTGCCGAACTATTTGGGATTATTACATGCCTGCTTGACTCTCTTGTTTACTCAGTGCAATTTATCACATTTGTTATATTGACAGGGCATATTAGTTTCAAATTTCATGCTTCCTACAGTTCCATCACTCCAAACGTAATGTAATTACGTAATTCGCGCTTGTAACCTGAAATGACTAATTTGTTTTTATTATGTACGAGTGAAAGCTTAAACGTGTTCGGAGCTATTAAAAAAATAATAATTTGCGGTGAGCTTTCCAATATTCGCGATAACTCTCAAGCTATGCTTGCCTTTTATATTTAATTTACAAACTAATCTGGAATTTAATGGGATACTTAACCTTTTTTTATCTTTTCTCAAACTTTTACACCAAGTCGCGCGATTATTTCAGCTACAACTAAACTTTTTTTCTTCTCGGAAAGAAAAAAAAAGATTAATGCTTTCCTGCTAACTTTTTTCGCAGCATCATGATATGAAGAAGTGCTTTAGGAGAGAACAGATAAAGACATGACGTAGCAAAGTACATTAGTTTGGAAAGGTACATATCACATCACAGGTGTGATATATAATTACCAAGAGAAGGTATCAGGAGATAAGCAGTTAGTACAAGTTGGTAAAGCGGAAACATTGAGAAAATCTGCGAAAGGGAAAAGTTTCCACAGGGGAAGCAGGCAGCATTGAGGTCACACTTGTCCCTGTAAATGATTTTATTAGTGGAGGAAATTTAACCATCAGGAACGATAAATGGTTTTATGTCTTGATAAGAAGTTTTTATTTTCTTGTAGTCCCACTCAATAATTAATCATGTTATGCTCATTTTCACTCAAAGCAAATTAATCTTGCTTGCGTATGATAACCACGAAAAAAAACTCGAGCAGAGGCTGATGACGATCACTATCACCAGATCCAGTTTAGGCCTGTGCAGCCAGCAAAGTTTAAAAACTAGGTAAAGACCAATGGCAAGAATCTTACTTTTGCGCAAATCAGTGACGTCGAGAAATGAGAGATAGTCGCCTTACAAATCGTCTTCAACAAAAGCGTTTAGACTTGAAGTGCAAAAATTAATAAAAATCCCTACAACAAGAACAAAGTAATTATTTCTCACATCAATTCAATTATATTTTAATTATAAAATGCTCAGAGCAAGCCAATGCCAATACAGTTGGTAGATTTTGATGAGAAACTTCAGACTTCAGATTTATTCTCGAAAGTCAAGATTTTCAAATTAGGGAGAAAGGCCCCTTTTCTTTTTTAATTCACGAATTTTAACAATGCCCTAAAAATGCTAATTTTCCTCCGCGCAGTTAACAAAACGATGAATATATTTTATGACTGCGTTGTGCATATAAACAGTCTCGCTCACTGGTTTTTCCCCGACCGAGTACACATTTTTTGTCCATGTATACATCACTTTATCCTTAAATGGAATATTTGTTGATTTGTTCTGTAAGGAACTTCTATTAGATGAGCTTAGACATTGCTTATCGAGTCAAGGAATATATGTGGAGTATAATAAAAGGGATGTTACCAAGATAGTAAACTTCTGAATAAAAGCTCAGCAGTGCCTATGTGCAGAGCGAGGAGCGAAAATGCCAAGGTAAGGAGATTGAAGCCTGTGTGTGGGTTCATTCAATTCACTCACGAAAAGTTACATAGACTTGTGTAACCAGAATAGTTTTTTGTACTTCTTTTTCAGGTGCTTTTTATATTCTTTTTGTCTTTTATGGAATATGAAATGAGATCATCCCCTGGTCCCTCTCCTTAAACTGCAAGTCTGCTAGCGACAGAGCTCGCCTTTTTACTAAGTAAATTAAATCGATACTCCTTAAAGCATATGACACGTATTTTGGCTTATTGTTGGATTGATGATGACACGGAGCGCAGTTGAATTGAATAAATTGCAATGTCCTATGCACAACTCCGCTCAATAATACAAATAAAAAAGATTAATGAAAAATGGGCGTGCGGACTGAGCGTTGAACTCACTTCATTAACAATAACTTGGATCATTTCTTTTACTACTGCGCCAGCCAGAGAGATAGCCCTGCTAGGAGAAGTTTGCGTTGTTATTTTCATGCAGATATGCATTTCTCCTTTAACTACGTACTTGAATTTCAATTGCAATCCACCAGCAATAAAAAAAAGTCCATTTGGAAATGAAATTGGATTAAAGATTAGCAACGACATTTCATCGAGGAACATTAAGAGGGTTCAACATAATTAAAAGCTGCTCATGTATGGTAAAGGATCATTGGATTCAGTCCGGTAAGCGGAGACAACCAGATCCACTCCGCTATAGCAAAAAAAAAACGACAAGTTCTTGGGATGGACTCGGAATGTTCGGGGCATCTTGAGACAACTGCGTTGATCAACGACGCCAAAGCATTGTGATTAGCACCCTGCCTATTTCTGTGGGGACGGGCTATATTTACACCATAAAAACTACTTACGCCTAATGAGCCGTCAATGGCGATTCCTTCAAGAGGGGTGAACAACGAGATGATTGTCAGTGGGCTTCGATGTTCCCTTTTATCTGATTAATTGAAACAAAAATCAGAGCTAAATAGGATGACAGGGAGAGCTCCTTTCTTTTTATCACAGACAAAATCTGTTTTGTCAGTTTATGTTTATCACAGAAGGGGAAAAACACAACGAAAGTGTTTTGCGACGCAGCCTATTCATCCATTCATAAAGTTCAGAGGACAGGACGGGACAAGCAAGATGGAGATAAGGAGGGGGATAAAATATTACTGCAAACATGAGAATGCCGAATGCCACATTTTCTGACTGGCTGACTCCTGCACTTATGTTTCTAGGAATCAGGGTCAAAAGCGCGCGTTCCGAAACCGCGCGTTTTCAAAAAATTTCAGAGTCCAAATTGTCGTTGACCTG
>JAQGAH010000299.1:0-50532 GCA_034696885.1 Lepidocyrtus paradoxus | reverse complement strand
ACGGACGGACGGACGGACATTCTCCCAGTGAGTAGAGGGATCCTATTACGCAGCTTTATTGAGCTGCGTAATAAATGTACTTATTCAAAACACATCGAACGATAACGAGGCGCACTAACAGGTTGACAGCTATTAATCTTCAACTATAACCAACCGCAAACGGAAGGGAGGAAGATGCCCCTCCACCACTGACATTATCGGTGCGGCATGCTGCAGTAAATAAAGAGAGGTGTCTGAGAGTGGGCTCAAATCGCTTCATGAAAAACGAAGCCCGCACCTTTTAATGACGACGTGCCGAAGAGTGACGAGCACTTTAAGTTATCGACTCGCTCAAAGAGAGCCTTTCATTCATTCATATTTATTTATACATCATACACATTATTTCTTATGAGTTTCCTCACTAGTTTTGCTAGCTAAGGGTTTCGAAAAAATGTATTTCAGGTAGGAAGGAAAAAACTCTTGTACGGAACACTTCATAGAAATCATGATTGCATGACAGGGAAAATGATGAGATGTAAGCTTTAAAGACTTTTCTTGTTAAACTTGATGAGTTGACGAGATTTATGCAAAATCTTCAAAGAATTTTTTAAAACTTGTGTCGTGTCAATGCAATTTTATTTTCTGTTCCTTGCTCTTGTATCGTTAGTGCCACATCAAATGTAATGATTTTTTTTCAGTCTCTGAGCGAGAGAGTTAGACAATCATGGTCAGTGAATAGTGGCACTACTTAAATTCTCAATGTTACAGTTTTCTTTATTGGATTTTTTATTCGACCGAAAACATTGGAAAAGTGTAATATAAAAATTTTGGATAACGAATATGAATTTATTTTCTCCGTAGCATTGGCTAAACAATAAGAATTCGTATTAGAGGATGACCCGGAATGGAAGACATTTCGTGTGTCATGCAAATATAGAAGGTCCAAGCCTCTGCATACACTTTACATGTGTAAGCATCGGATTTGCACATGAAACTCGTGAAAAACAATGAGTTTACCTTCAAATAACGAACATGGTAATAAAAGGATTGCCGAAAAGGCAACCGAATTCATTTTATATATCTTTTATTGTTGCACAAACAAGGCTCTCCATAAAACTTCACTCCGTTTGAAAAGCAATTGTTCCTGAATTGAAACTTAAGATTGGCTACTTTTTTACTTTATCTCCTCTCCCATTTGCATTTGGATTTTGCTCGACATCTTTCTCGTCATTGTTCTTCATCTTTGAAAATGGGCTGATGATGATGATCCTGACATTGCAGTAAGATAAGACAACTCGTGAAACTGGTTCTCTCATTCCGAACGGTAGCTAATAGGGTGACAATATTGTCACTAAGTCTGTACTTTAGACAGATAAATACGGTTGGGAATAAGTATAACAACCAATGTTTTCTCGGCAAATGGTAGTTAATTTGGTAGAGCAGAAAAACTGTTCCAGGCTATATATGAGGAGGGTTGATTGAGATTGGAGGTTCGTCTTCTAAAAGGATATTTATTCTTTTAGCAAATTTTTTTTTCAAAAGGCCTTTTTTACTGTATCCTTACATATCTCTCACAAGGAGGTATCATTTAGATTACAAAATGCTCAATGGAGCTATCGAAATGAGTCTGCATTTAAAGTTAATTGTGAGTTTGAAAGCAAAGCAGCTGCGTTCAATTTCTTTCTTGAAGTTTGTTACAGATTCGGCTGAAGTAAAGTGTTTCTAACAGATAGTCTAACAGTTTCATAGAAATTATAATTCTTTCTCGATATCGGACCATTTGTATCAGCAAATTATTTTTTCACAAGCAAGAATAATTAATTGAGAAAATAGTAACAATACACCAAATGTTCTCTTCTATCTGTACCACCAAGGCTGACTCATTTTCAAAATTGTCTGGGTGTGCTTAATGCTCGAAATCCCTGTGTGGCAAATCTGTGTCTATTCATTATAAAAGTTAAATGAGAAATTACAGATTTATAATACATGATAACCTTCCTTGTTGGACCATGGGAAAGATGATCTTCTTCAAATCAAAATGTACGTATTTTAACCAGAAGCTCGTCCACAACCTTCATTTACACCTTTGGTGGTCTCATTTCTCCACTTGTTGGCATCGACATCATTGTTTTTGCTCGCTTTCTTTCCGAGTAGATTTGTTTCACGTCAATTATTACCAAAAGAGTCTTGTAGCTATTGCTTACATCATAATTTCAAATTAGGAAAGCCATTTTTTTCTCGTTTTTCTAAAGGAAAATTATAAACGAATTGTGTTGCTAGTCCCACGGTTCATCCCTGCAGCAGGATCTTACATGTTGACCACAAAGTCAACAGATTTACAATCAAGATTTTACTCATTAACATTATCATTTGGACCACTTGCGTATCACACATCCGCTTTACTCCATTTCTACTTCTCACTTTGAGATGACCAGGGTTGAAGGTATGAATAAGAAGTTAGATTGCTCGTTATAGAAATATAGAATTGTGTGTGTTTTTCTAAATTAATTTGATTTCATCAAGGTAATAAAGTGATTACCCGGAAGACTTGGCACAGAGAATCCTATTTTATTGCACTTATCCTCCAACATGCAATCATCATCGTTCATATCAGGGCAAGAGTGCTATTAAAATGGTGAAAACGATTCTAATTTAAATATAGTAACCATTATAAAATACCAGATAATGACATGAAGAAAGGGTGGACTTTAGCACATGAACGGGAAATTGCGAAGAACAATGTTTGAACAATGACTAAATAAATGATAAAGCTTATATAGTGCTTATAAAACGAAGGAAAAGCAGAAATGCAAATATCCCATCCATTTCTATAATTTTTTTGTGCTTTTCATGCAATAAAATATTTCCATTTGGATGATAGTTAAAAAGTTTACAGTTTCAAAAGGCTCGTTTCCATCCAAAGTATTAAAATGAGGAAGACATTAATGATCATTACTTCACGACTCAATTGCAGAATGCAATAGCCACTAGAAAGTACGGTTAGAGCGGTTAGTTAGCAAACGCAATTACGGGGATTGAATGAGTGTTTTTGAAATGCCCCCGCAGTTTTTATCAAAAGGAGGCTTCTCATTTGACACCAAAACTTTTTATTTACTGAACTGAAAAAAATATAATTATTCACCACTCATATAGCTTCATAACGCTTGTAATATGACTTTATATATTCTTTTATGAAAGGAAATTATTTTATTTATATTGTTTCAAAAAAACATAACAGGTGAATGAGTACCTCCCCCTCTACCTGTCCATCAGGAGCTAGTTTAGTTGTTTGATGAACTGTTCATATTGTTATTTTTGCTTATGAGAATTCAACCACTTGTTTGCGGCTTTAAATTGAATTATTTAGTACAAAAGGTTGAATTGTAAAAGAACAACACAGCTTTATCCGCACACCAATAATAACGCATGCCACAGTCTGACATGTCAGGATGGAATTCTATTTAATTGCCACTAGTATCGGATACCTTCAAAAGTGGACTGCCAAACCTAACTAACTAACCACCATTTCCCAAATGTATGAGAATGCTAGTGAGTCCTCTCTACCCTGCTGAATGAGTTCCATGAAGTATCCATCAAATTTTATGAGACAATGGCATGTCATCTAGAAAACTCTTCATTCATACTAACTAGCAAAAAAAGCTGACATGTATTAAACATAACATTTTTTCCTACCAAAAAAAACACTGAGAACCATTAAGGAATCTTATATGGAGTTCGGTTTTAAAGAGGTAACATGCTAAATTGGTGTGTGGTATCATCATTTTGTAAGCAAAACGTTTCATAAGGGACGAGCTGATAAATAAAGAAAAAGATTCCAGCTTTTGCCGACCCTTCTGGAAAAAAACTTGACATGTGGCAACTTGACGAAATATTCATAAAGAATAGATTGATGCCGCACGTTGTGTGTCATGCAATATCGCTGTTGTAGATCCTCTCGAATTCGGTAAAAGTTCATAAGGATCTGCGGAAATGTAGGTAATTCATAAAATATTCAGCGTATTGGGGGAACTTGAGACAATAAAAAAGGAGAAAAAGGGGTGAAGAAAAAGAGTACTCCAGTTCAAGTGGGTTCTCTCCATTATCGCACCCCAAGCTGCTCATTTGTAGAAGAAAATTGACACACCTGATGAAATTATTTATTTGCTACAGATGTCAAAAATAGGATTGACTGATTGCTATCAGTTCACTGATGGTGCTAAACAGGGGAAAAAAAGAGTGATGACGAGGAGGGTGCGGGTTCTCTCTGGTTCTGTCTCTTTTATTTCCGTATAATTGCTGTGAATGGAGCCAGATGCTAGTTTTGTTAAATATTAGAAGGATTTTTTGGGTTTCTGATATTTCCGACTTTGAAAATCTACTTGGAAGTTTTTTTCATGAAAAGTCAGTCTCATCTTTAATGTATACGTGAGTCCATACATACCAATTTTTATGATTGTACCTGATTAAAATTTTAATCCAGTCTGGAGACACAGAACTCATTTTTGTGCCTAACCCACTTCTTGAAATCAATTCTACTTTACATGTATCATGTATAGGGTGGCCAACGAGGAAGGAAATGGTTTGGGGGATGATGTCGATACTTTTTAAAACTTTTCAAATATTCCAAATGTACCCGCCAAAGAAGGGTTTTTGCGCGCGTTTTAAAGTGTTTGAAACTGGGTTGGACACCAGACCAGACGGTAGTCTTCTCTCTTTTACCTCAACTCAAATCTTAGGAACATTTAACTTGAAGTCCTTGTAACTTTGAACTAGACGGTTGAACAAGCAATGTTGGGGCTACGGGAATGAAACTCGGATTCCACTGCTTGCTTTACTATCTTCACAGTAGCAATTGAACCAGCAAATTCTAGATCTTGCTTTAAATAAAAGTCTAAATTATTAAGTTAATATAATACAAGACTTGTCAGTTTGTCACTTTAAATTTCTGTTGGGAGAAAATTCAAAACTTGCTTCTGTGGCACATTTGAAATATTCAAACATTATCAGCCACCGAGCCACCATAAAAGTCAGTTTCTTTTTAGTTAGCCACCCAATACATACATAGTTTGACATGACTTTACATATTAAAGAAATACTCTTAAGGCAAATATTTGGTGAGTTGGTTAAAGGGGAAATGTGCTGAAAAGGTGGTGGGAACAAGAGCAACAGACAATGTAATCCAGTAGCCGTGCCACAGCCAAGAAAAAATACGCCCAAGCACATGTCCCTTTTGGTAGGAAAAAGATAAATATTTGATGAGAGCTTCACAAAGTCACTGTTTCACAGTCAAAAATTCCCCAGCTGACCATTTTTCACCTGACAAACGGTTATTACCGGTAATCCACCTGTGAAAAGGGAGGCAGTCCTGTCTATTCCACTTGTCTCATTAGCAGCAGGTTATATCCATTGTTGGGCTCATCATCACAAAGGCGTAAAAAGGCATGCCTTCGCCATTATCATGGAGAGTCCTTTTATCCAAACAAGAGGAGAATGGAATGGAGTATGGACAGACAGAAAATCCATGAAATACGAGCATTCCCCTCCACAACGTCGACAATGTATTATGAAATCTCTAAAACTCATGTAGGTAGTCCTCCCAACCATACCTCTCATTTTTTTAAGAGAAAACCCTTTCTTTCTTCCCTAAAAACACGACAAAGTTGACAGGAAGATGATACTATTATCTTTTCCAGGAAAATTGTCTGCATGTACCCGTTTAGCGTGTTTGGTGTCAGCTTTCAAAATTTTCTCTAAGGAGAACAAAGTTTACGTACATGTACATCTATGTATGTATTTAACCATGCGTTTCCTCTCATTTTTTTTCAGAACGTACCAACAATTACCAAGACGTGCCTGCGCCCGTTGCGGGAACGGAATTGGTTCTCATGAGCTCATAATGAGAGCTAAAGATCTAGTCTATCATCTCACCTGTTTTGTCTGTGTTGTTTGTCTACGTGTTCTTCATAAAGGTAAGCTTACTTGATGTTTCCGGAAATTAAAAGGCATTTGAAAGACATAGCATATCATACCATTTTGGGGAAACTTGTCTCTGATTTCATTCAAATTCCATAGGTGATCACTTTGGGATGCGTAATTCAGCCGTGTACTGCCAAAAACATTATGAGATGGTTTTAGATGAAAACTCTGCCTCATCTCCGCCACCACCTCACATGACACCAAATAGCCCTCATCACCACAACGCTCACCACCACACACCCCCTCACCACCCTTCCCACCCTTCCTCATTCTTCAACGGAGCGAGTTCGGGGCAGAAAGGGAGGCCGAGAAAGCGGAAGGATCCAAACGTAGACGGAAATATGGGTTCTATCATTGAACTGGGTGCTACCACTCCTCCAGCCATGCAACATTTAACTCAAAATTTAGGTAAGGAGCAAACTCATCCCTTTTAAAGTAAAGACTAATGAAAGTTAGGGTTGAAGACTACTATAGCATAGGATAAAAGAGAAGGGGAATCCGACTATACTAACAAGAATTTTAAAATTCCATAAATCTCTCATGTATTCTCGAACTCTTCGAAGAAGAGTCTCCGTCCAATTAGCTTACAGCTGGCAGGCATGAGTGAGCGCTCATGATAACTATCCACGCTTGTTTTGCATTACTCTACTCGTGTGATTGGAGTCAAACCGGCAGTTATTTTTGAATATGTATGTACATGCGATAAAGCTTACATAAATATTTACTACGGGAAAAATCCTCCTTTTAAGATTATAGCGATCTTAGTCACTTTACGTTCGATACATTTTTGGGCTATCGATATATAGTCGAAGGATAATTGCCTGGATGAGAATGTACACAAGCATAATAGCTGAACCTCGTCAAATGGGCATTGTCAGCAACTATTCTGAGCAAGGGCAGTCACTCCATTTGGCAGATTATTTACGGCATTGTTTCAAGCGACTACGTTAGAAGTTTGTACACAGCTTGAAGACTACATCATATGCATGCTAACAATTTCTCCTATTCCACTCGCATCAGGTAATGATTGTTAAATAACAAAAGCGCATACTTGTCACTCACATATCATTCATAACAATATTTTTGCTTGTTAGTTTGGATCGCCACCATCAACGTTTCGGAGCAGGGACTATAATAATCGTAGAGAAAAAATGGAGAAAATTCTTCTTGAGGAATGTTATGAAGCGCTGTGGTGGGATCCTTGTCACTATAAATCTTGCGGATTCTGATGATATGATGGGACTAGTGATAGTTGTGAGGTGACTACAATGACCGGTATTGCAGTCGAAGCCACACAAAAATAACAAACAGCATAACTTTATCATATTCATGAGCTTCTTTCATCTTGATAGACTCCGGGGGATAAGAAGATAGGCCATTACTTCAATAAATTGAAAACTTTTGGCTCATAACTGGGTAACTTGATCTGTGCCATTATTGCGCTAGTCAAAGATAACAGTCATAACATGCATAATTACGTAGTATATTATAACAAAACATTGTTGGCCACATGTTATTGTTCTCTGTAGATTATAGATAATAATGAGCTGTGAAAGCGCATTACAGTAATAGATGATTCTGCTGAGGGAATATGAACGGGAAATGAAGGACCACCAATGGGAAAGTAAATAAGGATAGCCAAACACAATTTGCCTAAATGTTTGAACTGAAATTTCCACCATAAATTCACCTTTCACTGTGACAAAACGGCCCAACTGAAAAGCAATCATAAAACGGTTTGTCAAAAAAAAGTTAAGCATTTACAACCAAACAACTCTCAATCTTTCCCAGCCATACATTATTCTTTCACCTGTTCATTAGTCGTGGAGGAAATGTGAAGAAGGTTTAGTATAGTGTTGTTCATTATAGGAGATAAGGACTAGAAAATATACTTTTGTCGATAAGATTTATTGTAAACTCATTTATTTTCTTGTTAGTGAAGCCATCAATAAAAAGGAGCTTATAACAATTTATCCAAGTGAGAGCCATTCACATAAATGATAACGATGAGTTTTTAAGCAGAATGGGTATTGTTTTTTTCGAATTTTCCCATCATCAAATAATGCTCCTCGTCAGTACTTTGCTCTTATCGACTAGAGAACTTGAAGATCAATATACTTACTGAGCATACGAAAAAAATGAGGATATTCCATTCGATCAGATCTGAAGGAAAAGACTAGGATAGGCTTTTGAACAAGCAAATTAGAGGAGTAAATCCCTTGTGGGACTCTCCTCTTACGCCCGATTTCAGGCGAGAAAATAGTGAAATTCTCTGACAAATCTTGAGCCAACATGGATTTTTTTATTCAGACAAGGAAAGGAAAGACCCGTGCTACCCTCCTGTCGCTCGTTTCTTGTCTTCTTGGCATTTCTCTTTGGTGGTGGTGGTGATGTGTTGTTATATCGGTGGTAAATGTCGATGATGATGATGATCACCATCCTAGTAAGTTGCTGTTCTAGTGCTCCTAAAAGAGAGAGAATCGAAGGAAACGAAGAGTTGCCACGGGCAACCCTTCATTAGTGGCGATGGGGGCTAGAAAGAAGGAAGGAAAGAGCATCAGCTCAATGCACACACAGGCCCAAACCAAACGAGCTCAAAAAGCGAGAAGGTAGAATAGAATTGTTTTCTTTTTGACAAGTCGAGAGCTGAAGCTTATATTTGGAAGGAGATTTTGAGCACACCAACGTTATCATCCTGACATCCCATCCCGTTCATTCAGGTCAATGTTGATAGTTAAGCTTAGTCAAAAGCAGAAGATTCACAGACAATATCATCATCCTCCTCCAAAATGGAGGAGGCAATAAACGGCTATAATTTATAAAATATTTCTATTGAAACTTGCAACTTCCAGCGTATAGCGCATATGTAGCAAATCTTCTGTATGAAATGATGACTAGTAGAGATGTACAGTAATGATATAAAAAGATTCTCATTCTCACATTTCTGTTATCCTCCACTACACAAGTATTTTTTTCATATGATTTTATAGAAGTAAAGATGTCTTTTCCTTATCTCTGTGTAATGAATACACAAAATTTCAAAGGAGAACCGATTGAATGTAATGAATGGGCTTAAAATTTCAACTACTAAATATTTCCCTTGGTTAGCATCTTGAGTCAATCTTTTCGGTGCAGTATTTTTTTCAAGGCAAATAATAGTGTTTTATGAATTGTGCCAGCTAGATAGGTTTATCAAATGCGTCTTGGAATCTTTTGCAACCAATGAAAATGATAGCTGTTTATGAAATTGATCGGATAAAATTTAAGCATGAATATGGATGCCTCTCTAAATTATATATTATGCCTATGCATCATTTTGCAGTATATTTGTAAGAATTTGGGATTGTGAAATGGGGTAAGATAAGACAGGTAGTGTACTCCGTTACCAATTATCTTTTTTAATACATTTCATCCGTTTCCAAATTACTTGAAATCGATACAATGTATCTCAAATGATGATCGTATCTGTTGTTGTTTAGATAACTACAAAACAGTCAATGTTGCAAGCTAGAGGGTAAACTGAAACGTCAAATTGCTTAAGGAAGGGATGTTGGTGATAGTTTCCTTAAATTTTTAATGATGAACGGAGTCCATAAAGACAATGGAAGGGAGTTTCGTGTCATGCTAACTTGCGTGATAAGGAATGTGACTTTTATAACATTATAGCACTGCATGTGTGCCCCTTGTTTCCTCCCCGATGGTTGTTTAATTTAGAAAAAAAACAATGGTGCTTCGTTATGTTTAACTTGCCGCTCGAAATGGCCTTTTGATTTTATTCGTTTTTACTCATTTAGCAGTACCTTTCACAAGGTGGCAAAATGTGCGATAATATTACTGCGTAATTTATGGAAAAAAAACGCATGAGGAAAAAAGTTTGAATATATCGGATTTTTTTGAAGAATTGACACTGGTGGACTTAAAAAATAAAAACATCTTGAGTGAATAAGCCTAATAGGGTTAGTTAAATATATGCATAAGGATTCCAGAGAAAGTTATGTATATAAATATGTATAATTTGACACTTTCGAATATGTGGTTAAAATACAATTGTATATTTTGGCTTATGAAAAGCAAACTTGTCACTAGACCCCACATGTAAATGTCAAAACAGTGAAGTGGGAAGGGTAGTTTTGTCTGTTTTTGGACCTTCCCATCACCAGTTCCACCGGAAATGTATGAAACCAGGTCAGAGTACAGAAGATGATAAAACAAGGGCAGTAAAATCTGCTGAGTGACTTTTCAAAGTGGAACCACATGTTTGGACTCGGGTGAATGATGCCCAGCTAAGCCAAAAGCAAATGCTTGCGTTACGCTTTTACCCCTTCACAAATACATCATGTATAAAAATGTTTTTGAAACTTGGGCTCTACTCAGTAACAAGAAGTTCAGTCAAAAATACTCACAATACTTCTCTCCTCATGCAGTGTATTTAGATTATAAATGTTTGAATGAAGACTTTTATAATTTGGAATTGAGAATTAAAAGTTGCATTTTTTGTAAGTAACGACCATTGTTCATATGTACATATTTCACTACGAAACTTTGAGAAATTTTTAGTCTGGCGAAAGCATGTACCGCAAAAAGTCAATAAGTGGGAGAAAAAATTAATACATTTGAAAAAACATTCCTCTTAAAGTAAAGAAGATATGTACACGGTTTCTTTAAAACTGTTGTTTAAAAAAATTACGAAATTGTCAGTAAAATTTCAGTCAGGTAATGAAAATCCAAGTACGTAACATACCATAACGGTTAACTCCGTTTCATCAGATTAACAAACACGCAGAACACACAACAATAATTATAAAAGTGCGCCTGTAAAAACCGGATTTTCAAAGACTCACTAACCATGTTCTTTCTCCTACGCTGCTCTCTATGTATGCTCAACTATGACAGGAAAATAAATGAGTCAGTGAGTGGCACTATGGCACATGATGTTTTTGAGAGCATCCATCTCATCTCATGTCACTTGACGATACTTTACCAAATCATCTTTGCCAGAGAGGTCTACAAGTCCATTATAAAAATAGGAGACCTTCATAAGTATATTTTTGAAAATATATGAAATTCGAGAGCAGCAACTTTCGCTAATGAAGTCATACGTCCAATCTTTTTAGCTGTAGGGCTTATGGCTTACTATATTAATGAGGAATATTTTCGGCGAGACTTTTTCCTCAGACGAGAACTTTCGTTCTGGGGCGGGGCAGTTTTCCTTTCCATATCTCAAATTTCACGGTATACTCATATTTCAAAAAGAGTTTCTCCGTCTCAATGAGAAAGTTGTAAAAAAAGTGTTTATAAGTTTTGTATACATTGAGATCAGGAAATCAAAAGTTGCGTATTTTCTCGCCATGGGAAACTACATAAAAAATACAACCGATTCTTGATGTTCTTGTACCTTTGGCTCAAAAGCAATAATATCATGACTGACGTGTGTCTATTGTATTCATCTTCATATGACATTACACAATGCAATATAACAACCACCCAATCCATGGAACCTAATGTAAGCGCCGTCTCTCTTTCGGTATCCACCCTCCTCAAAACAATCCGATTCCGGGTAGCGTATAAATAATGATCCGCTTTTTATACACTTGACAAGTTAAGAGACTACACAATACATCCAAATATCAACCACTTCTACTTGTACAAAATTTTCTAAACCAACATTTTTATTATTCACCCGAATTTGTGTAAAAAATTACAAACAGCTCTGGATGTTCTTACATGGTTCCCATCTTGAGCCGACAGCACGACTCTCCCCATGATGCAGAAGGTGTGTACAATGGAGAATTCTCTCCGACCACACTTCGGAGCATCGGGTCGGCTGGATTTTCTCTCTACCTTTGTGATACATTTCAGTACACGGAAGCTAAGGGGGAAACGTGCTCATCATGGTTTCCGATTCCTCCTCCTTCCCATATCTCTCTCCTTGTCTCATTAATATAGGGCTTGGTTGTTCCAAACAAAAGGGTCACGTGTCCATTGAAATAATGTTTCTTTACTGTAAAAAAGATCATAAATACTGAACGTGACATACATACACGCAAATATTGTCCATGAGCATGAACCTGCCTCCATTTTATACATTCAGGACCAGGGGCACAATCCAAAGCAGGATAAAAATATTCACTAAATGTTTTTTTTTTGTTTTTAATGCGTTTTCATCCATCATTTTCTTAAAACTTTACAAAGTTGTTAACATGAAAAGTGGTTGATTCGCCGCTGTCACTAACTCTCTCTCGTGCTTACGGTTCCAAGTCGAGAGATATTAATTTTTTTTTGAGTGAGGGGCAGCTGTACCTCTGTCAACGTATCTTTCAGGAAAAAAAATATAACATTTATAAAAAAACTCAAAGCGTAACTAAGAATCAACGGACAGGAATGAGAAATAGAAAGAATCTATGAATTTTCCAACATGAACTATGAACCTACTGCGTAGATTTGAAAAAAAAAACTCATCCATACATCATAAATATGAATAGGTAGTTTTGGGACGGAGATGAGGAACGGAATATAAAAAAATCTAAAAATTCATGAAGCGTGATGAACATTATGTGGTTTTTCAAAGGAATCTGTAATTTTTTTTGAAGAGAAAATCGGTAAAGCATATATAGCGGGTACCGGGCTAAATTAAAAGATAAAAATTAAAGAAAAAGCTAATTTTGAGTATGTTTTTTTCCTCTGAAAATCTCAGTTTGTACCTAATAGGATCATTGAGGTAGACAACAGTGTTGATTTCTTAGTACCAGACAGCGGCAAGCCTATGATATTAATCAAGAGCCTGAAGGTGAAAAGTCAGACAATGGACGGATAACACTTATAGATGTTTATAAATATGTTTTTATCAAGAATTTTTTCAGGTTGTTAAAAAAATTGTAATCATTTCATATTCCCAACAACCGTAAAAATTAGAAGGCCCCAACTGGGAGCCCAATTTTCTTGATAACGAAGTTAAAAGTGAGTATCGTTTCTTCCTTTCAAACTCGAAACTTTATTGCGGATTGTATAAAATGGAGGTATTTTTTAACCACATCGATGATCCGCCCAAAGCCATAAACGTTCCGCACTCCGAAGAAGCCGGCAAGAGGATCTAATTTTTGAAGTGTTTATTTGATTTGGTTTCAGCTGAAAAGTCAAAAGTAGGAAGTCATAAAAAACCGTATTTTGTTTGGGCAACTGATATGAGCATATATATCATTCCCCTTTTCAGAGGAATGAATGGGTGCATGAATAAAAAAGAATTTTAAGGGAAAGCTGTCCAGACTCATTAAGCATGATATTTGGGCAAATGTAACATGAAAGGAAGCACAAAGGGCTCTGTTTGTGGCTCACCTCCCTTTATCATGAATGCAGGCACAAGTAGCTCACTCCTCTAATATGACATAAATATAAGCACACAATGCAATAAAAACGCGTTTCAGTTTTCCCCCGAATCCCCGAAAATGCAGTGGAAAAGGCATATGCCTTATCCGAGTGTATCAATATTATCCTCCTCTTCAAAGAGAGAGCCCCTTCATTCATATCAGTATAATAGGAATGTGCAGGGGAACTTGTAAAGTGACAATGATATCAAGAGAAAATAAAAAATTCACACAAATCTCATGTAAAAATAAAAATCTCTCTCGTGGGATCGCCAACTAGCCAATGATCATCAGCATCATCAGCTTGATGAACATCAATGAAATGCAAGGTTGATGATAATAAAGCCCTCTTTTTCAGAGCTTTCGTTGTAATACAACCACTTTACATGGGTTTGTACATTATCTGCTGGTTCACCGAGCTGAGAGTTTTCTGTTACCCCCTGCTGCTCTTCTTTCGTTTTCATCACTCGACTCCGACTCCACTCCCTTTTCACTTGCCTCCAACTACAAAGCCCATCTCAGCATTCGGTTTGATGAGGATGGCGAAAACTCCGAGTGCGGGACTTGGAGTTTTTGGTGAATCCCACAAAAACATGTAAAGTTGAGAGGAGAGGGACTTTATTCTCTAAAGTTACACAATGCAAGGTCCCATGAAAGTTGGTTTGGTACGCTTACGCTCCCGCAGCCAGTGCGTTGCAACATGATCATGATCCCTGTAGTTTTAATGCTATTATTTCTCCGATCAACTTTCACAAGGATCGACTTTTTTAGTTGTGCTATCTTCTCCCCGGTTAGTTTGGAACTTGTATTTGTTATTCAAAAGCTCATTTGTAAAGTGAAATCTACCAGATTCATGTATCATGCCCTTTCTCTGGATCTTTCCATTGTTATTTTCTCCTTTCTAGTTTTTTTTCTGGTGTAGTTCATATTAACAATAATATATTCATATAACAATATGCACACGTCAACCAGACAATAATCCCGTGTAGTAGAGGAGCAGAGTAGATTTGCTCAACAACAAAAACATATCCGTTTATAGAAACTTTTGAATTATAAAGTATACAAGCTTGACAAGTGAGGGCTGCGTTTGCCAGGGCGGTTGGTTGTATATTAAGCAGCGCAAGGGCTGGAGAGAGAGGCTTGAATGGATTATGTTTGGCTCCCTAGTGAGGGCTCACCAACGGCAGAGTGTCGTATGCTAGATGTGGTATTGGCGTGCATATCAGTTCGTGATCATTATCAAGTTTGACACGCTTCTACGGATGATTTCACGCTGGATTGATTCATTTGGAAACAATATGCTTTTTTTTGTAAATTGAGATAAATCCCCTTGACTTGATTGAGTCATAAGCTGTTTTGACGGGGATGGGACAGAGATTTCACTGAATTTTGATAATTTGGATGGATATTCGAGAGCTTCCATAAGTATACATATTTATGTTCATACTACATTGCACAACCCAACATGTAGTAATCGCACTATTCTGATCTTTGTAAACGTTGCTGTCAAATCGATAAAATCTTAATCACGCAGACGTTCTTTATTAATCATCTATCACGTTGTCAATATTAATTTTCCTGTTTTACTTGTTTTGATTATTAGAATAATTTTTCCATAAACCTATCGCTAGTTTAATTGTTGACAAATGCTGGTGATAAATATTCATATATCGAAGATTTTTATAGCTTACCACAATTACGTACGCATATCACAACATAAAAACGCTATGAATTTGCATTAGGGTTGCAGATAATTATGAACTGTTGTGCATTAATCTCATCTTGAAATTGTCAGTGATCTTGCTTTACATTTTATTTATCTGACGATAGTGGGGTGGGACTCCATATATTTTTAACAATTGTATAGTTTTGAATTTTAAGAGCTGTTTAATCTTCAAACTGATTGGTTCCACAATAAACTTTGCATTCGATAAGGAAAATGATATGACGGTGCATAAAAACTGTGCGACATAATGAAAGGGTCAAAGAAACTACAAAAATAATATTCCCTACTTTTCATCTATGAGAACATCATCAGATTTTCTTATTTGGACACTTATTCTAGGTTTTTTCCCTACTCAGTAAACTTTAAAATTCCCCTTGCCAAAGCCCATTTTACGTATTGACTACCCCCAAGATGATTGCCATAAGAGATACGTGTATAGCGATGATACTGCGCTCAGTCAAATCATTTAGCGAATGAACGAGAAAAAATTCCCTTGGGAAAAATGGCAGAAATAAATCGCATTCAAGATCGTTACGAGCACCGAAACCTAGTGCAGTGGCAGATTGTAGACAAGCAGACACACAGTCTTTAACGATATTACCTACTACCTACGTATCAGCTTGTAACGAATATTTTTTATGTACATTCTAGAAAATATAATAACTATAGCATATCCAGAGAGGAATACAAGAAGGGGTAAATCGTCGTCCGCCAATGATAAATATATTACTGTTTGTATTGTTCATTGTTCATCGCATGCTATTTACAAAAATAAACACATATTGTAATACCATTTTTTATGCTCAGCTTCACCTTTTAATATGAAGATCAGAGGCACATAATCTGGCAAAAAACTAATCCCCACATGCAACATAAATATAGCAGAGGAATCCAAAAAATACAAATATATATCTAGGTCTCTATTCTTAAGTCTACAAATGTATGAAACTGTCCACCTATTTTTTTTATACTCGTCATGCCATATGGAATAAGAAAAACCGACAGTAAAACCAGCTCATGCGATATTTCATCCAAACCAAGTATAAAATGCAAACATTACGAAAAATAAAAAATAATTACTCGAAATGAGGATGAAACACGTAAAACCTGTGTCCATATTCTATTTTTCACCCTTATCCCTCCCCTCCTTCCCTTGCAAGGAGCAAGTAAATAGAAGCATTTGAGTTAATGAAGTAATTGCATGGTTTAAGCAGAGTGAGTAATTATGCATGCATGCATAATTCATCTTTATACTTTTGATAACAGTTACACATAAAAAAAGCTACCTAAGTGAATGATAGAAATAGGAAAGGTCGAAAGTATAGAGGCTCGACTCTACTTCTAATTCTCAATGAATGACTGACTGGTAGGTCGTCCTATTGTTGGCGTGAATTAATCAAAAAAAAGTTCAGTGGTGTAAGCAAGACTGTTTTTTTTCTGCGTGTGATGATGTTTAATAGAAAAAAAGGAGGCAGCGGAGCGAGCAAACTGGCAGGTAAAAAAATGGAGTAAAAAACAAAATGGATTTTTTCCCTTCCTTTCATTTTCTGAGCATGACTATCATTCTGAGACAAAAGTGTGCATCCTGTGTTAGAAAAATTCGAGAAATTTTATTGCACTCCAACAACTCCATTCCAGTCGTAAAAAAAACTGTATGAATATAAAATATGGAAGATGAGATATATTAGATAAAAATTGAAAGCATTTCATATAGCATTTAGGTACATTTTAGATTAATAACATTTTCGTAAGCGAAAGATGATTAATATTTTTTTTCAATTTGTGAATATTACGATAAAACTATAAAATTGGAAAGGAGTCGGAAGAGAAAATCCTAATGATTTGAATATATTACATAATTGTTATCTGCCCATTTCTAAAAATGGGATGATGATGATGATGGTGGTGGTGAATTTCAATCTTTGTGATTTACCTTGTTAGGGAAAACGGAGATAGGTAATCTACACAGGAGAAATGGCTCATTAATTCGGTGATACGAAATACGATCGTATCAAATAACGAAACAACGTACCCCTGTACCGTGCTATCATCCTGGCGATTTGTTAGACAATATACTCACATTTCCGTTTTTGCTTTTACTCTACCTGGCTTATCATGAAATTTTTAATAGATTTCGTCCTATCAAATTGTAAAAATCTAGGTGGATGGGGGATTGTGAAACTTCTTTTGTACCAGGAAAGTGAAGTGGGAGTAGGACAAGTCGGATATTGTTTCTTCAAAGGGAAATTGCTTTTAGGCTGTGTGGCACTTTCCTTCATTTGATACGTATCATATTATTGTGCAATTTTTTTCTGTTGAAAAAAAAACTGTGATATAGTTTTTTCTTCTGAAATCTCGAATTGCATGTGGCAACCCATCATTATAACTGGAGGTTAAGCACATACAGACAGAGAATCCTGCTGCTGCTTGTTTCGTTAAAGCCTTTAAGCAAAACGGAGATTTGTGCACTTGAGCCTGCTACTTATGCCGACATTTTCTTTCTCCAAATGTGCTCATGGTTAGCTCCCTCCTACTCTCCACTCGCCCCTTTTGATGAGCATTGGCATTAAACGCTCAAGTTATAAGATAAGTCTTATCTGAAATTTACATCTGAAGCGTTCACCACACAGTATAAAAAGTATCAGACCGGATGCCAGCGCAGGCATAAAACGTCTTCTCTTTCCTTAATAATTCTCTTTTTGCTCTTTTAAAATACGTTTTCCATTTTCCTCATTTTAATGCATATGGAATTAGGTAATAGCAGAGTGGAAAAATATATATGTGGAGAGGTTTTCAGTCCAAAAACATACACTATCTGCTAACTTTTTTGTTGTTTATCAAGTGTTTTTCATTATGATTATTATGATGACTTTTGTAGGATGCTGAGCAGTGCGGGTTTGTACGTTGGTTGGTTGCATGTGTGCCTATCCTCCCTTCTGCGTATTTTCACAGAATATGGCCTGCAATAAAAAAATCCTTTTTTTATTTCATTGCGATGAAATAGTATGTTTGCTAACTTTTATAGGTACATAATTTTTGCAGTTTATCATTGCATCCAAGTAGGTACATGCTGTTTTTGTCTTGCGTATTGAGAATAAACGCCTCGTCTTTTTAAACTCAACTATGCAGAAAGGAATTTAATCACAAGAAGAAAAAAAAAGTTTTATTAATATTATTCCTGAATAGTTTTTATTATAACCCATATATCGCGCCATCTCGTTCACAGAAATATTTTAATTATCCTAAAGAGCTTGTTGATGAAGAGCACTTCAACAATACAAACATGTGAACATGAAATGCGATATTTTTCGACCTGTTTGTCAAATTGGGATATGTTCATAAAACCATAATGTGAAGTGGGCTATAGCATATTGTATAGTCATTTCTGAAACGGTTCAACATACATTTAAATTAAAATGAACAAATATACTTGGTAAGATGATCATTACGACTTTTACTTATCATCCCCTTACAGTAACCCCGGTGTAAGAGCCACATAGCAAATTTTTATTGGCTGATTGTTGGTACATGATTTTTTTTCATAAAATTCCTATTCAGCAGTTATCTCTGCGGTTGTGGTTATATTATATGTGGATGAAAACTCATGTTTGCCCACACACATCTACAAGTGATGAAACATTAATCGACTACACACGCACGGGGAAAGGGGGAAATCCATACTTATTCCTAAGAACATGTAGCTTGTTGGAATTTTTATGTTCAATAGGATTTACAAGTTTAAAAAAATCATAAATGGATAAGAACTAGGCATCCCTTAATCAGTATCAAACACGACGGAAGCGTTTTTATACTTTGCGAAAAGCAATCAACGCGCTTATCTTGGAGTATCTGAACTTAACTGATGATTAGCTCATATAGCGCAAAGCAAAAGAGATTTTTATTTCTTTTCTTCTCCTTTCCTGGAAAGTATTGTTTAGCTGTATTCCCTTGTTTTTTATCTGTAGAAACCATGCTGTTAACTGTGCTTTAATACTTCCTTGATAAGATCCGAACGGTGGTATTTCCCAGGTATTAGTAATCTTAAAGTTTACAATTCTACATTTAAAACCACCGGGGCAATTAGTATAATATAGTGTTAGGGGGTCTGAGGAGTAAGCACATTTAATAAACTTTATAGCACGCCTGCTTTCTCAAAATTCTCCCTCCTCAAACTTGTCTGCATAGACGACGTGTTAGATTCATCAGGAAATTGTTACTTTTTTTTGTTGTAGTTACACCAATTAGAAAAGTACAAAGGCTATACCTACATCACATGTTTCATCTACCCTAATCAGTCAACTATCACCAGGCATATTCCACAGGAAATAAGATAAACTCGGGAGAGGATCGAGGCTTTGTAAAGTTTTCACATTTAGATTAGCTAATGAACGGTGCGAACTGAAACATTTAAAGAGTCAGTGAGCAACTCCTGATTGTGTTATGATTTCCCTCCTGTCTACTCCTATTAGTCTGTGGAGCTGACAAAACGGCTGTATTATACGGGAAAATTAATATAAAAAACGATTTTTTTCAATTTCAAATCTTGAGCGATATTATTATTACGTCTGTAGATTATTCATTCTGTATAATCATGTCTACTTCCATGAATTAGGATAAGGTAGATAGAAACATATAATGCTTTCTTCATGACGGGATGGGAGCATGATGGTGGATTCCTGCAGGTTATTTTTTCATTCCAACATACCCAAAATAGTGCATTTTCCGAATTATACAAGGTCCAGAATTCTATAATATCACAGCTACAACTATTCCTATGCTAATTTGCAAACTACGCACGACCAGCGGATGATAATGGGCGAAGTGGTGAAAAGAAACATGAGCTTCAATAAAGGCGTGCATAAATAATCAGTATTTAATATCTAGACTATTTCTGTTTGGAAAGTTGAAACCAAATTATACAGTAGCTTGTGCAATCGCAAGCGTAGACGCTCCCATGTAGAAATAAACGCTTATTTCTTGTTGGTCAGCTCATTTTTAAATTATACAATTGATATATATTCAGGAAACCCGAACTATAAAAAAGAGATTATGAGGATTGGGTTATCATTTCCACTAATCCTTTCCTTTCTCATATATGTATTGGTGCAGATCTTCTGACGGGTGAAGCAGGGAGCGGACATCACCTGTCAGGCCCAAGACTGGAAGGGTATGACTCCTCATCCTCCACAAGCTGCCCTACGGGTGTCAGTGGACAACAGAGAACGAAGCGGATGCGGACCTCATTCAAGCATCATCAACTGCGAACTATGAAATCCTACTTTGCCATCAATCAAAATCCCGATGCAAAAGACTTGAAACAGCTTGCTCAAAAGACTGGACTAAGCAAGCGCGTTCTGCAGGTACGTAAAAGAAAGTTCAAATAAATAATAAAAAACATTCTCTAACTGAAATTTAAATCATTTCATATTCCAAAATATTTGCGAATAAAAATACTTATTTGCAATCCAGGCAATAAGAAAAAGGAAACCAGTTTTTATTAGGATGATACGCAAACCGAATTCAAGACCTTCAAAGAGATGACTTATTCGATAATAAAAACAACCTTGATTTGATTTCATTCAGATTTTATACCTATCATGATTAGCATGCATAAAACTATATAATACAGAAAGAAACTGAGCTAAACACATTAATTTAAAATAATATATAATCTCAACTCCACTGCGGATCTTTCCCTTTCCTTGTAAAAATCATGATGACCACCACAGATACATAATTAAAGTATGCCTCGTGTATTTTTTTTCATTCCAAATTATATGATTTAATCTCAAAATGCAAGGAAAGTTAGACTTTACGTTTAGGAATAAATTAATAGGAGAGATTTGCCTATTGAAGAGCATTATACCGAACCTTGCCATAACATAGACATTGAAATGAGTAGGTATTATCTTGATAGGCATATTATTAAATGGAAATTACAAAAAAGGGAGCATGTTTACAATTCCCATTGACGATTTAACAAGTTCCACCGGTTTCGTTTTATGTCTTTTCTTCGGGAAATGGGAATTTATAGTGGGTTCGTAGCTAACAAATTACCAAGTTCACTGAGAAGTTATCCAATTTTCAGGGGCTCAGCGTGAATAGAAGCATTAGAGACGAGATTAAAAAATTATGAAAATTGCTAACACCCTGATCAGTCCATTAGCGATTACAAGGTAGATAGAATGGGTGATGCAAATTACAAGCTCATGGAGCGTCACGTAACAATTAAGGTTGTTCAGTTATAAATTAAGTCGGGTTCTGTTAAACTAAAGATAGGAAATCAGAGGTTAGTCCATTGTGCCCCGTGCCGTAAAAAATTTGAGATTTGAAAAAAAAATTGATCATTTTGTTTCATCAGTATTGAATCCTTCGTGAAACGTAATGATTACTAACGAATACGATGTTTTTTGTCATGTTTCTAGGTATGGTTTCAAAACGCCCGTGCAAAATGGCGCAGAAATATGCTGAGAACGGAATCTAGTAAGTCAGGTATTACTATAATAATTAAAAATACTTATTTAGCCAACAATCTAACCCAATAAATTTTTAAATGACTGTGTTCTAATGAAGAGAACAAAATGTAAATTGTTTAATAGATTTCGTTTTAACTCCAGGCGGGACATCACCAACAAGAGATGATGATATGCAGATGAGTGCAGGCTCTATAGCATCCGGAGCCCTTGACATTTTATCCGGTGGCGGTGCTTCAGATGATGGAGGATTCTCGTCTGATGTGTACTAGAAAAGTAGAAGAGTGTAATCCTAACCTGTTGTGTAATTAAGTCAAATCTGTAACACGCTCCAACACTTTAATAGAATGTAAGTACACCACATTGCCATACGGTTGCATGCATACTACTTGAATGCAAAAATTGCAGATAAGGAAAACAAACTAGAATCCAAATTGCAATTAGGGAACTATTAATGATCAACTTGTACAGTATTCTAAACCTGTAATGTCATTTTTTTAATTTAAACCTTGATGTATTTGAATGTCTTATGGTTTGCAGTCTTAAAGGCATTCCAAGAAAACAAAAGTATATGAGTGAAATCCTCAAAAATCAAAAATTCATACAAATCAATTGACACGTTTGGAAAAAAATATCTTCAATGCAACAAAAGGATGAAGCATTTGTCAGTAAAGTAGTTCTACCTAATTCACATTCGACAACCGTGCAACATGGCTTTAGAATCTCCAGAATGTCCCGAAGTAAAATCAGTGTGTGTAATTAATGTCCACTTTTGATGTATAAAATATTTTGTGAAAAGTATCTCAGAACCAAAAGTATATTCATACATCATTCAATTCAGTATTTCACTGTGAATAGTTATCTATAATTAACTGTGTATTACCTCTAGTGTGAATGTGAATGATTGTAAACGAAACGACCTAACTTACTGTAGCTGCAATATCAACTAAAAGTGTTGCAGCTGCAAAAAGGTAAAAATCTTTCCACTGCTAATTCCCCGTGTTTTCTATTGAATAATTTACAATTACATTGTATTCAGATACGCCAGTAAAACTCGAGTACATTATAAATGCTGATAACGTACGTTTACACATGAGTTAAGCTAAGAGTTCCAGTAATAGTCTGTAATCCCTCTGAAAAAAATTGTTTTCGTCTGAAATGAAAGTATCCAAAGGGCATAACTATATTAGCTACTTAATTAAATTAGTAAGTACTATTTAGCATATAATCTCTAATTTATTGATATTTACAAGGAGCAAAATGTCATAACCGGATTCATGTTGTTCTAGGCACATTATTGCTAAAAAAAACTCACTCAACGTGTTGTGTCAAACATTTTCTAAAAGTTGTACAGAAACAGAAAATAAAAATCATACTTGCACCTTGCAGACATAAGTTGCAAAAGTGCATTTTTGTTAATTACTAATTAAGTACAATGTTGTAACCCAATGTGATCATTTTTACCCTCTCTCCGGTTAAGAAGTATTTGTATTGAAAAAAATTACCATAAGATATCCCCGTTAAAACTGGAGTAGAAAGTAAATGTACATTTTTAGCATTCAATTAAAATAACTCCATTTTCCGTAAAAATCTCAACAGGTGAACGCACAACTTCGTGATATATTTTAACTAATTGTGTAATTACGAAAATGTTGTCGGCAGAACAGAATAATGTGAACATTTTTATCCCAAAATTACGCTATTGTTTGTCAAATGTTAACTGTACATTTTCTGACTAGAGAGAAATACATCAACTCTGATAAGTTTTCTGGAGGTTTTATTTATAGAAGAAATTGATATTATCGGTTTTCACGAACCGTGTTCTGCCATATACTTACACATAATTTATAACATTTAATTTAAATGTGTTTAAGCATGAGAGAATTTACAGAAATGCAATGTAAAAAAAATATTTGCGTGAGCTCAGTTTCAGTATCTTGCTAAAAACATATCGCAAATAAATCAATGTCACCCTCGTTCAAGAAATGACAGTGGGGAACAATATACTTTTATTCCATCTAACGATAGAGGTGATGATGAACCATCACTTGACGCAGCCTTTGCTTTCTCTTTGTTTCCTCATTCATCTTCTCCAATTTGCTAATGAACAGTTTCACGGTGTAGATGGAGCAGATTCTGAAAAATATCGCGACAGAGTAGACCCCTAATGTGAGGGAAATCACGCATCTGCATCGTGTTGAATAAACCCCGGTTTTAACTAAAAAGTTGAGGAGGATCACGTACGAAGCGATTGTCCAGTACTTTGCAATTCGCAATTGTTTTTCAATATCTTCCTCATCCACTTCATCCTAAGAAATAAATTCCGAAAATGATGTCAACTCTGAACAATTAACAACAGAACATGAAAATAGCATATTGATTGAATGCCAGCATAACTTACATCATCATCATCATCATTTGAGAAGGAAAGCACTCGGTAAAACTGAAACGCGAAAAATAGCTGAAATAGCACGGAAACGCACACGTAAATATATAAAATGACATGATCCCCTGAAAAATAAAATTTCAGAAAAACATTTCATCCCAGAATTCTGCTTGAATAAAATTGGCAACATTTTAAGTGTGTCATGACTTTCTTACGTTTGGACCGCTTCTCCAGTTGCAAATCCTGTAAGTGGTCTGACAACAAGGATACATAAAGGGTGATGAGAACGGCTGCAAGCATCTGGAATGGGATGATACATAATAAAATTGACATGAATAACTTGACCAACAATTATATTCAATCACAAACAACAAACAATACTCAAACTGCATTGAAGCAATTTCTTAATGATTATAGCTCAGTTGGATGAATTTAAAATAACAGGCGAACTTACTACATCGATTACTGTAATGATTTTGACAGCACTTTTCAGTTCCATTTCATAAGATTATTAAATCAAAGTAATCAAATTCCTATAAAAGATCTGACTGAGAGTTGAGTTTGGTCGCTTATTGTGACGGGGATGGGGCTTTAATGTCTCTTGTACTTATATTTAAAGGTTTAAAGGCTAAACACGTGTATAAACAGGCAGCAAATGCTTTGTGAGTAAGACTGATAAGCTCGCAAAGATATCCACAGGATTTAATCCAAAATCCAACATTTCAATACTCTCCTTGCGTTGCCCCATGACTCATGGGCCATGAGCCATTATCTATCTCACTTGCTTCATGAAGAAAACATTTAGTTATTTATACACCTATTATGCATGCTATCTAAGCATCTTGTTGATGTAGCAAGTTAAATGTTTTTACTGAACCGACGACAGATTATGCATACTGATGGCTGACGATGGCACTACCGCAACATAATTCTTCAAGTTCAAGCCACTAATTAATAGTAATTAAGATGTTTATTGTGAGGAATACGAATTACAACGCCTTTCGAGCCGTACATAATAGACCATTAGTTTCAAAATGTTTTTAGAAGAGCTCGTGTCGTCCACTCAACTTTAGTTGTTCCTCGAGGGAATAAAATAATCATAGATTATCTATTATTAGCATGAGCTCGTCAAAAAACTGCCTCATCATAATCATCTTTAAAAAATCATAGGAAAAGGACACTATAATTAGCACGAGCCATCCTCATTAAGTTCCACTAATGAGTACTCATACTACTGGCTATGAAGCTATCAGACAGAGCGCTTGCTATAATAGCATGCATGTTTGAACTGGAAAACCCGCGAACCCACTACAAAAACCGTTCCATAGGATGCAACACTTGTAGTGTATTTATAAATACGGAATTGTAAACAAACACATATGCTAGTGCATCCTGCTATGGTGAAGTAATACATTAATACATATCCAACATCTCACAATGCCGATCCAAGCAGAAGCTGAAGCCAGTATGCAGTAGTATGGAATGGAGCAAAGTTCCATCAGGAGGAGTAACGAAAAAATAAATGAAAACATCACTCAGAACTAGCTCACCAATGAATGAAATTTTTTACATGTGATTTTAATTGTTAGACTGTGTCAAAGTGAAGTGTGCATATAGAATAAATTATTAATTAAAAATATTTTCCAAGAACATAGGAAATGTAAGAGTTTGAGTGAGAGGTACCTGAATCCCTTATTTTTTGTATTTATTTATAAATTGTTTATTGAAAAGAACACAGCACCCTAGTCAAGGTCATTACGCCGATTCTAAGATTACGTCAACAGTGAAGATATAGAATTTAATAAGGTAGAACATATATAAAGTTGAATAAGGGATTATTTGTGCTGCTTGAATTGTTAAATTATAATTTTACAGATTTGACTTGTTTTGTTAGTTGTAAGTTTTGATTAGTACATGTTTTGAATTTAGTTTTATATAGTCACAGATTTACACATTGAGTCTCTATTGTCTTTATTTTGTTTGTAGAAGTTTGGCTCATAAGGAAGGACCATGCTAAAACCGAAGAAGGCGCTGAAACCCTTGCCGGGGGAGCTTCGATCGATGGTCCGTTCCGGAATAGCGATAACCAGTGTGTCGCAATGTGTGGAGGAGTTGGTGTACAACGCGATTGACGCAGACGCAAAAACCATCCAGATTGGGGTGAATATCGACCAATTTAATGTGAGGACTGAGGATGATGGCAAGGGTATCAATGAAACAGATGTAGAAACTGTTGGAGAAAGGTAAGCCAATACGAAGATACTGAGAGTGTTATTAAAACGTTTAAATTACAAGTAAACAGAAGATAAAGATTTGCGCTGATATTTTTTATCTTGTAATTAAATTATTATTTACTTAATTACAGATACACAACTAGTAAGTGTAGTTGCATGGATGACCTAACGAGATTGAGGTTTTATGGATTCCGAGGAGAGGCGTTAGCCAGTATTATAAATGTCTCCAGTACCGTGGACATAATCACAAGACCTAAGGATACTCCAGGGATCGAGTTGAAGAAGAAGTTTGAAGATGGTCGTATCGCAGGATTTGTTGAAAAATACAATTCAAAAAACAAAAAGCCAGGGACTGTCGTCGTTGTAGGAAGATTACTATCAAAGTTGCCAGTCAGACAAAACCGAATCGATAAGTCTATTCAGCTAGAAGAGGTTAAAAACTGCCTGGAGCGGATCGCTCTCATAAATCCAAGCCTAAGCATTGGACTACGGAACGAGAAACTTGGAACCCAGCTATTTGACTTTACGACTTCGAATTCCTATTCCGAAGCCTTTGATAAGCTGTTCAAGAACCGTCTAGGATTTGAAGTAAACTTTATTGAAGAGCACTTCCGCTACAGCAACCTCTTCTTTCACTTGAGTATCTCAAAAAAGCGTTTCAAGACCAAGAATCACCAGTTCGTCTATGTGAACAATCGCTTTATTAAACGCAACCGAATCTACAAGTGGATCGGACGAAGTGTATCGGGAGAGCAACGACATGATTCAAGTTCCCCAAAAGTGGACAAATACCCTATTTTTATTCTCAACATTACGTGTCCCCTAAGGGAATATGATATCACACTGGAGCCAAAGAAGGAACACGTTGAATTTAAGGTCTGGGAAGATGTTGAAAATGGAATAGAAGGATTGGTTTCAAAACTAAAAATGACAGACAGGTTTGAAATCCCTGCTACAAAGAACTCAACTTTGGAAGTCAAAAATGCAAGTTTTATATCCAATTACAATGTGAAAGGAGCTCTACATTCTCGTTTTGTTGCACGACCTAACAATAAGTCTGAATCTCAAAGTAAGGACAATAATTCAGATCGAGAATCATTGAGTAGTTCAGGTGGATTGTCGAATGGCAGAAGACGTCTTACACGGACAGGGCACAATAGTCATGTCGTTGATGTCCGGGCTATTAGAAGGAAAAGGAAACTAGAAAATTCAAATCTCTCTAAAATGGAGCCACCCACAATGTTATACTCAATTGGTAACAAGCCTCTGCTAACAGAAAAAATATTTTGCCAATTTAGCGACTGGAAGGAAGAAATTAAAAAACCTGATGGTAATCAATCACATTCCAAAAAGTTCAAAAATTACCAGGAAGAATCCAAGGCTGCAGATCATCGAAACGCATCCACTTCATCTGCGGCACTTCTAACAAGTCAAGAGGATAGAAATTGTGAATTTGCCATTAGTCCGTCTTCTAAATCGGCGTATCGATGGAAAATCAATAGATGGATGCAAGATTGTCAGCCAGCTCATGAAAATACAATCAGTGACATTAGTGTTGTTAGTAAAACCACCGTGAATTCACTTGACGGATTTGATTCAGCTTCAACCTGTCTTAATACAAATCCTCATGACACTAATAACACCTCCACCAATCTGCACTGGCAAAGGAAAATTTTATCTAAAACAGATGAATACTTGAAGGAATTAGTGGAGGAACAATGGAAGTTGCCAAATACAAAAAAGACGGTTCTAGATAAAATTATAAAGTTTTGGAAGGTCGCTTCGCAGAAGGAGCCGAAGAAGATTCCAAAAAGTTCCAAACTGTTTAAGGAACAAGAGCAGCACAAATCCGCGAGCGCGAGTAAACAACAAAGCTTGCAGACATTTTTTTCAGATCTGTATAACCCTGATAAAGAGCAAAGAAAGGTGGCGGTTGATGTCACCAATAAAGACATTGAACAACAAAAATTAAAACCGAAAATTAACTTAAATGAAAGTACATACAGTCTCGACCAATTGATTCAAGGTACTGTAATTTTGCTATTCCCCACTTTACTACCAATTTTATAACTGCACTATGCATATTATGTATACCATGGTTTACCTTGTTGCAAAATATGATTTATTTATTATATTCCTTCTAGATGGCAAATTTAAGATTCCATTTTCTGTTGATCGGTCTGCTCCACCCCTACTAAATCTCTTCCCATATCAAAAGTCAGGTTCAACAGACTGGAACGACAAAATGTTATCATCAGACGACTTTGACTCGGATTTGTTTGACATTGATTGGTCAGTGGAAATAGTCTTGGATCAACATGAGCAAGAATGGCTACAGACGGAGGATGAAAAGGGGCGAAAAATGTTCATCAACTTAACAACTGGAAGCTCATCATACGACATGGTGAATATTTTTGATCGTGTCAAAGTAACTGGAGAGGAAATGAAGAAATGTAATCCTACAAGGTACAAATGGTTGCGGAAGCATTTTCCTCGGGGTTTTCAACAATTTTTAAACACTGGAGAAAGAGAGGTACGAAGACAGGGGGATCTAACTAAGATTGACAACAGTATTATAAAGGATTCCCTGTTACAGGGTTTGCAAGATCAGAAGCCGCTACATTCTAAATGGAATGAAAATGACTTGAAAACTGCGTCCAAATACTTTGATGAAAGCAATAACTCAACATTTCAGGCTGTCAGTATTAACAACAACAGTAAATTCTCAAACATACAGTGTTGGAAAACTTTGAGTACTGGAACTAGTTCTTTCCGGTTTGCTAGAGAAGATTTTGAATACACCAAAGTAATTGGGCAACTGGATAAAAAGTTTATCTTGGCTGGAATCAGAAAATCTCAAAGCGACAACATGACACTCGTTGTATTTGATCAACATGCTGTACACGAGCGTATCCGGTTGGAAAATTTCATCTCGGGTGTGTATTACTTTGAAAAAAAAAACTTACGTAAAACTGTTCACAGTATCATAGTTCGATGCTAACTTTTTGCATCATAATTTTTCAGAGTCATATGAAAAACCAAGGGCTGGGAAAAAGTACCTTAAAATGGCAGAGGTGATGCCACCATATCCAATCAACTTGTCGGATTCCGAAGTGAGATTAATGAAGCACCACGAAGATATCTTCTGTCAAGCTGGAATAAAATTCCATCGTATGAATTCCGTATGTGTTAAGATAAGGACGGTTCCAAAATGCTTCTTTGAAAAGAGCGCAACAGAGGTATGACTGACTACTCGCCGGATGTACATGTGTGTCATTGTGTGTGAATATTTACAATTTTATTTCGTTCATTATATGCAAGTTATATGAATCTTGATATTTTTAGGTTGCAGCATCTCGTGAAACAGTTTTTCGAAACCTGATTTGCAACTTAATCAAAGAGCTGGTCTCTCACATCATGGGGACAAAAGGGGCGAATTTAGTGGTATTGCCTAAAACAGTCCATGAATTATTATGCTCACAAGCTTGTCACGGTAAGATATACTTCTAGTAAAATTCAAGATTGAATATAATTTGCAATTGTCACTTGCATGATACAAGGTTAATAATTTTTTGCTTAAACATTTGCAGGGGCTATTAAATTTGGCGATGCACTTGATACGGAAATGTGCCAACAACTTATTACAGATCTAAAGAAGTGCAAAAGTTTGTTTCAATGTGCTCATGGTCGTCCGACAGTTGTTCCTTTAATTAAGGCCGAGGATTTACTGAGAACTTGCACTGCCATTCCTGTAAGTTTTGAGAGTCCGTTCTTTTACTTCGAATCACATAATTAACTTTTACCCGGTGTATGATAAATCTTAAAATGTAATGATTTTGTTACGTCATTTCCAGCCGTCTCGACCTACGGAAACGTCAGAGGAGCATTTGCCGTTTCCTGGACCTTCTCATGCAGACTGTTCCAAATACTTTTGTGAATGCCAGGATAAGGATAATTTGAATGAGACATCTGAATACTTTGGCACTGCTAACTTTTCAATGTCCAACTTCTTTACGAGCGATGGGAAAATGCAAGACTCATCAGTGCCGTTTGAAACAAATAAAGCAAGTATAGATGAAACGGAATCTCAACCAACAAATATTTTCCATCAATCCACAGGTCAGCTAAAATATGAAGATCAGGATGATGATGATGATGATACAGACTCTCCATACTTTTTTAAAGAGCTAAACTAATCCTTTGCCTATATTCTTGTTACTATTGACGGTAGAAATGATTACAATGTGATTCCATACATTTTAATATTTTTGATATTGATATTTTATACGATACTTAATGGGTATTTAAAACAAAAAGTCTGATGTATTAGCAAAATAATTCTCGAAAGTAATTTAATAAACGCATATTTTTATTTTCAATACCAATCGATCACGATTATAGAACTTTTCATTTTATTATTTATCTGTATGTAGTTTTAAAAGTTACGCATGAATCCAGAAAGTTAATTTTATAATAACTTAAGCATGTCGAGGAACTGTCGAGGAAATGGCCTTAAAAAATGGAAACGAATAAGAATTAAGCTTAAAAAAATTATTATTGGAGAGTTGGCTTTAGACTTTCTCTCTTCATATGCTTAGCAGCAAGATCCGGATTATAAAGCTTCTCAGTTCCCACAAGGGCGAAACTTGGTCTTGAAGCCATGATAGCATCCCCGTACCCTTTAATTAACTCTTGAAATGAAAATGGGTCCATATTTTTTCCTACAAGGCACAGTAAGAACCAGTCACCATACCCCAGATTTCTGACGGCATGCAAACACTCGTCTGGAAGATGTCTTCCTGTGCGTTTTAAAATGAACAAACGGAATCTTGCTGAAAACAGAGTCGCTATTCGGAAGAGTAACCAGGCTGCACTGATTATCAACAGTACATAAAAGTAGAACCTGCGAAATAAATGTGGAAGGAAAACCACGAATGATTAAATTTGAATATTTATACAAATTATACAATTGATTAACTCAATTTCTTTCTGACTTACCAAAGGAAAATGTAGATTTTAGTTATGAAAATGTTTACAGGAAGCACACAAAGCTCGGGATACATTATCCGAGACGCATGAGTTGGTGTGGGGACTTCACACCTTGCAAGATTTGGGAACACCAGGTTGAGTGGATTTTTTGGATTAATATGGGAATCTGATGAGAGAAAGTCATTGGCAAGGGTTCTCCAATCCAGTGCGAATGTCATTTTCAAGATTGTAAATTGAACTAGGACATTAATGAAGTTTAGAATCTCGCATACTATGAATTTCCAAGCGTATTCAAAATGGTCAAATCTGTTCCGCCGGAAGTACTTGATAATATCATCCCGCTTTTGTATGTCTTCGTCTTCTTTCAATGAAACCAGTTTCATATTGTCCGTTAGCGTTTTTACTCGTCCTTGTTCCCAGCAATATCGCCACAAGTAGCGTGGAAGAAAGAATAGTGCTGCTTGTGCGAATAGAATAAATTCGATCCATTGATAAGCATGCAAATGGTGAGCTTTGAATCTTGATTTCGGGCTTTCCAAGTCCTGGTAACTTTTCACGAGCTCGTTGACGGCAGGCTCGAATCGGTTATAATCTTGATGGTAGGGGTCATCCGGGTCTATAATAAAAAAACCGTCGTTTTTTAACTTGCATTCCTCCAAACGTTATTAAGCATATGTTAATGACTTTGAAATTATTTATGGGGAACTTACTTTTTGGCACAATAATGTAACAATTGAACCAGCAGTAATTATCGACAATCTGTTTATTAACATGCACAATTAAAAATTTATCCATATATAATCATGTCATTTTGTTACGTTTACGAAAATGTATATTCAAGTACCCTTTCATGATTGGCTGTAGCGGTGCAGTCGATTGGATCGCCGAAATACTTTCTAGAACTTTTTAAAAAAATTTAAAATTTTAAATAATAATTATTTAAAATTTTAAAATTTTTTAAATTTCGTTTTTATTTAATTTTTAATTATTAAAAATTAAATAAAAACGAAATTTAAAATTAGCCCCAAATGAGTACCTCACATTTAGTAGAATATGATGGTTACTAACCTCACCACCAACAAAAACACAATGAGAAGGATCACCGTTAGCCGATAGTGAAGCACGAAGACATTATTGTCCACGGTAACTTTACCACTTTTAATTATTCTACTGAGGGTTTCGAAAATTTCAAACATTTTGAATGAACTATCGTGTTTTACGACAAATCTCACAAAAAGGCTAACAAGTCAGGGTTATGATGACAAGTGCGATTGCTTGCGATGGATGATACTGAATTTGGAAATTTCCAGTAAACAAGCTTTATACTAAAATTGCAATTTATCTCATCCTCTTCCTTGTGGTATCGAACGACAATTTGGCGTCATTAAAAAGGCTCATGACGAAGAAACAAGTTAGTTTCTTGAAGTTCATAAGAAGAGTGATTTCATTATTGCAATTTTTGACGACTTAATCTCCACAGTCAAACTTTCCAGAACCTTATTAAGTAATGTTATTAGCCAAGCCAGTGAATGAAAACCACAGCCGAACTTTCCTTCATAATAAATTAAGCGTGACAAAGAAATATTCATTAACGTATTGTTCTAATACATGTTCTCACTTAGCCCCAAACGCGTATAGGCTTCGTCGGATATTCATGGTTTTCCTTCAATAAAACTTAGTAACTTGACTTTCAAGCTTTTGTGGTTGATTACACTTTTTTTGGGGCATAAACAATGTTTAATGTACACTTTAACAACATTTCCAAACGTGCCAACATACCTACTTAATTAAATCTACAGTTTTTTTCCTTCCAAACTAGTTTGCCTTGTGGTATTGTGGCTTAGTTTTCTTAAAAATGCATAATATTTCACTTTACAAAGAAAAACCGGAATAAACCTGAAATAACGTCTTTAAAACCGTGACGAAGAAAGGTTTAAACAATCTACCGTCATCTTTTACACTTGACGTTAAAGATGTTTTCGTTAGCCCTTTCCAGTCACCATTGTCGTCGACAAAGTAGTGATTCCGTCTAACAAATGCATGCGGTAAACCGGAAGACAATGACACAAGTCAGGAGCATATAACAAAGACAAGAACCTTTGGCTGGAGAAGTAGCCGATTAAATTTTCATGAGATTTCTCATCGTGGCTAGAATGTATGATCGCTGTATCATCCTTATCATCATCATCTTATTCATTGCCACACAAGACTTTTGGATGGTTTCTGAAGCTGTTTATGCCGCATTTTTTATACTTTTTGTGAATTATTGGCACTATCTATACCCAAAGGCTACACATGACATGTTTTCTCAGACTCGCATCTTGCATTATCAGAATCCCTACTTTATCCTTGCAAAGAACTCTCTTCCTCCAGCAAGCTACAATATTGTAGGTCCTATGGCCTTATCAAGTATTTTGGCAGGAAGCAACCCGATTAGCTTCATCTTACATGGAAATAAAAAACTGAAGACAAAGTAGAATAAATATGTTGTGGAGGCTCTCATCTTCAAATAGTCTTCAAACATTTTGCGATGAACCTTTGCATATGATGTGCGATCTAATGGATTGGAAAATGACGACTCGAGACGCAATAAAGACGCATCAACAAAAGTAAATGGATGAAGAAAGAATAAAACTAGGCAAACGCAAACATACTATTCCACAAGAATGCATAGAAGGAGTTACTACTATAGGTATGTGTATGATTTCCGTTTTTCTTGTCTCAATTTGCATCTTATCTAGAATTCGGCCAGTTTTTCTTGTATAACAAGTTCCATTTGTCCTACATAAGATTATCTCATGCCTATAAAATCAAGGTTGCAAACTGTGCTTGCCATAAATCTTGCATATTAAGGATTAAAAAGTCCGGTCCGGGTTCGTTTCATGATTTCCACATGACATTCTGGACGTTTGGTATACATAGCCATATACTGTCACATGCTGGGAAGATGTTATGATAGCAAATATCTGTAGAGCATCAAATTTTATAATTATGGGCATCTGTGGCAATGTTCGTAGGGAAATTATTTTAAAACAATTAGCTTTTTACACGATTTTAATCCAAGTTTATGATGATGACATGACACTAAATTAATGCTATCATGACCGGAACTGGAAAGTAAGGCATTGTTGTTGTTTGTAGTAAAAAGGGAAAAGATTGCTGAAAGTTTTGTGCGCGTTATTTTATTTCATATCAGAACTACCATGTAACAATATGCAATTTACAAAATTAACAAAAATTTCCAAGGATAGAAATCCAAAACCGCAAAAGGAAGTATCTTTATGATTATAGTTCACTAAGCCTTCTTAATCATCAAGTATTATCATAATATTCACAATTTAATTAGGTATATACAATAGAGTCGTAGTTGGAAGGTTACTTACTTGGCCTCACTTCCTCTCGACTTCAACTTTCAACCGCAGAATATTAGGTATAAAGGATAATAAATATGTTAAAACATGAATATGAATATATAGAGATCGGAAAAGTACCGGCAAATGGAAGCCAGTTAAGACAGAAGGAATGTAAAAATATGTTGGAATTTTTAGGGAAGTATAAATTGGAACGTTCCCCTTGTACTAGTCATCATGATTGTCTTAGGATAGGTATAAGCGTTTCAGAGAATTTTAATTGAGCGTACAAGCATCAGACTGGGGAGTAATAAATTTTGTCTATCATTTTTGCCGATTTTCCTGTTTCCTTCACTTCAGTCTGATGACAAAATGACTCCAGGAACAACTTATAAGTAAGAGGGTCCATATTGCTTCCAAGTTGCATTAAGATAACCCAGTCAGCGTAACTAACTCTGCTGCTGATTCTGCTACAGCAACTGCTACCATCATGCATATGTAGAGAGGACACCGGGAGTCTCCCGGCTCGTCTCATGAGAAGGAGGGCTCGTACTTTGGCACTGTAAAATGTCAAAACTCGAAGCAATAGCCAAAAGACGGATAATGTTAGGAGGAGCGCAAACCAAATCCTGAAATGTGCATGAAAAATGTTAAATTTAATCATTCGCTATTTCATACTATGATATATGAGCATTATTTATCAAATTCATAAACTTACCAAATGAACTTGAAAAAGTTTCCATTGAAATCATTGAGCGGTAGAACACATAGATTATCTTTAACAACAATGTTCCCACTTGGACCAACAGCTTTTAGCAAACACTTTGCCATTTGAGGGAATAAGGAATTTATCGGATCCGCACAGCCCGTTTCCAGCACGTAGGAAGAGCCTCTAAACATATCCCCAATTGCTGTTAACCCATATCCGATAAACTCATTTCGAAAGATGACGTCTGTCACCCAAATATTAACACCTACAATGACAAGGTTCATCAGCTCGCAAAAGTGAAGCCGAAACGAGTATTGTATGCTCCCATTCAGTTGTCCGCGGAGGAGGTAGTTTGTCAGGCTGCGGAGAATTGCTGACTTGCGATGATCGTCAAGCAGGGGATCTTCTAAGCCGGCTGAAAGCATCTTCATTTTCTCAGATTCCCATGATTTCCAGATGAAATGAGGCATGAGGAAGGATATTCCTTGGAGGAAAAACACGAAAAAGAGGAATCTGTACGTAACCTGTATATTAAATGGGGTGTGAGCCGGTGTCAGAATCCCAATCCCTGCGTATGGAACTTCCCTGTCTAGAATAGTGAGGGGCAAATACAGACTTCAGTTTATGTAATCCAAGTAATAAGTCAAAGATATTTTTATGCCTAATTTGCCACCTCGAATTAACCATGCGTAGACGCACATTGGTATTTTATCACAAGATTTTTTTCTATTTTTACTTACTAATTTTTCCACAAAGGTGTTCGTTCACCGTAAACGTAGACGTAACCCAACAAATGGTCTCGATCGTCTTTGCAAAGTTATCTTCCACGTGGGAACTCTCATGATTAAAACATTTAATTGGTTCACCAAACAACTGATTCGAGACAAGGATTGAGGAGGCTGTCAAGAAAATAATGCTTGTCACTCGATAATGGAGTCGAAATACAAAATTATCTGTTTTTACTGACGGACGTTTCCCAGCCAAGAGGCTTGGAAGTTGGGGTATTCCAAACATATTTAAATTCAAACAATGTCTCCCTGATTATCTTCACTAATTAAATTTCGTATGCAAATGCCTACTTATTAAATTATCGCGTTGCATGTATTGTCAAAACATTTCTTGATAAAGAGACAAATGACGCGTTATGTAATATTTTGTTGGACAAGAGTGGAATGTGCAGCGCATGCAGCAAAGTGTCGGAGAGATCTGCGAGGCTTGAGTTTTGAAAACAAGTTTTATCTTTTTATTAAGGTAAAATCCTTCTTCATTTGACATTTCTTGCTCCCTTTTACATCAGCGATGATGACGAGCTGATTCATTTTTGGTTAGGGTGACTGCATTTATCCACAAGGAAAAAAACTGGACCGCTTCTTCACTGTACTATTGTATAGGGGAAAAAAATTGAGGTTCAGGAGCGAGCGAGAGAATTAATATAAAAAATTTCCTTGTCAGCTTTCTGCTGCTCATTTCAAACCTCATTGTTTTCTCCGTACTTCGTGTAGATAATAATGTATAAATACTCATCCACCAAACGTTAAAACAAGTTTCAGCTTAAAATTCTACATATTGTTGGATCCTATAGTTTGACTGATGATGGGGCTCTTGTGGTCTGTCTGGTCTGGAGTCAGAATTTTTTCAAGAGAAAGGGCGATCGCATATGCTTTTATTTTCGTAAGTAAATGACTTTTTAGAAACCACAAACTGCGTGTTTTCAACAATCAGGTTTTAGAGATATGACCAGCAACATAAAGTTATATAAAGTCACAAGGATGAGCATCAGCCTCCATTATCGGTCCAAAAACGAGCGTATTGAATTTTTATTAGGTGTACAAAAATACATACAGGGAGAGATGTTATATGGCCAGAGAGGATTTTCAGGACTATGCTATAAAAGAGATAATGAAAAGTTGATCTTCATCTTGCTCACTCCCTTTCTTTGTTGACTTCAAGTCAGCTTCACCAATTTGGATATGCATCATCAGCCTCTGAAGTCATGCTTGGTCTTTTGGTGCATATCCCTATCAGTAGAATCCTCATCAATAATAAAATTGGATGAGAAGTGCAACTTTAAAAGCAAATGCCAAGGGGCAAAAGATGCAGCAGGTGTGAAGGTGTTCTAGACACTATTTGTAAACAATGAGCACTTTTTTCGGCGGAGGCAACTTTATCATTTTCATCTTTTTTCTTTCTCAAATTTCATGATATTGTAGAGATGATTTCATGATTTCATTGCACTTATTTCAAGTTCAACATTCCGTAACATTGGATTTTTACAAAAAACTTATTTGGTTCCTATAATCCTAAGCTGCTAGAGGAAGTTATAGGGATCAGCCAAAATTATAAGACAACAGCAGTAGCTAATCGCTTCTTTTAGGATGGGCCTTTGTATTTGTATCAAACTGTTTAATCGAGATGGACTCGTATCTTATTATTTTGTATGCACAAAAACTGGAAAATAATTCGACAATTTACCGCATTCCTGCATCATAACAAAACATTTAACATAATTGTGAACCAACATCGCATTATTTGATAACTTAATGATATGGCGATGAGGAAGGCCGCCGGAGAGTGCAAAGGCGATGAATGAGATGAGAACATTTCAGCATTATCTTGCATTGTAATTTTATAGCAGTTCTTATCTCAGTAACACTGCAATAAGTAGGAATCTAAGATCTGAAGCCAAAAAGAAACAATTCATTTTAATACTTGAATATTATTGTAGAAAATGTTAGAATATGAATGTGGAGGCAAAAAAATATGTAAAATTTTCAAATTATTAGTTTTAGTTTTCAAATATTTCCTGAACTTAAAACGAAGGAGGTAAATTACAGGCATTGCACAGTTCGTGAACCGGAATTTTCCGCATTGCTCGATAATGATCTGTTTTCATTTCATGCAATATCATACATGCGACAGGTCAATATCCAGACATTCGTTTTTTGTTCGTATTTATTAAAAGCGCCGAATAATGTAGAATCAATACTCAATATGTGTGCTGCAATTTCAGATGTTTAATAAATGACAATATTTTCGTGTGTGTTTCTCGATGGGAAATTCCCCACTCCACTTCTATGAATGGTAGAGCAAAGTTAAAATAAACACATTGGTTTGGGTTACATTCATATATGTCTTGCACTTTGATAAACCGTAATATACAGTTTTACAAGTTTGCCAAAACAAACAAAGGCATGTTGTACCAAACCATTTTAGTCTCAGAGCAAAGACAAGCCCAATATATGTTGTTTAGCTTGCTGGCTTAGTGGCTTATGGCAGCAATTCTCTTTTTGCTTCACAAAAATTGCTATTGCTATTACCCGAATCCTGGCAATGCCCCGAAAAATCGGAACTTCCTGTATGTGGGCTATATCCTCCCAAACCAATTCGGCCTTGAAGTGCCATATGGGTTGAAGCGCAAAACACATACGAGTCTTTCACTTCCGTAAAATGTAGGTTCCTTCAGTCTGGTTATTACTATTTTGTTATCACCATTATATCAGGCAGTTAAATTGTAGATGTAAAGCGTAAACATATATCAGGCATGAGCATGCGTTTGAGAAAAAATAAGCATGGAGTGTTGCAATAAACATTATCGTATTTTGATTGACAGTTGGAAGTGACTTTTCTCAACTGCACTGGACGTTATTTTCTTAAAAAGCTGGATTTTCTAAGCCTACAATTTGCCATGATTATCTGTACAGTTGTGGGATTGCTGGCTAGGAACAGGAAGTAAAAGAGTGGCTGTTACTAATCTGATGTGATAATACCTAATTTGACAAAACCAGAGATTGGTGAAGGGACATTATCCCTTCATAAGCAAGAAATAGAAAAGGAATTTACTGAAGCGTCAAATTCTCCGCTTTGTATTACATAGTCAGTGCAATCGGGCATAATTTATATCAAAGGTAAGTAATACTACACGCTCATCTATTTGAACATTTCAACTATAAAGTATGCGGACAAGTTACACTTTTTGCTTATGCGTACGTATCTATTTTTATATATTTAGTCTAGGACATTGATTCATATATACAGACGGACTAAAAGGCTATTTTGAAAAATTCAGCAGTAATTACGCTCAAGTAAAACAGCAGTAATTTAGACTATGAGCTACGTAACGTCACGCGTTGCCACCTTGCCACAAAATATGCAATCTCACCATTCCATCAACGTCTGAGCCCTGAGCTTTGTTTGGTAGCTTTTGCACAAATTTTTATTATGTATTTAAAGACAAGAACTGAGGACTGTGCGTACTTAAAATCAAGACATAGTATTCAATCATACCTTGAGTTGAAACTTTCTAAATGCTAAAATCATCCACTCTTTTTGTGTGAATGTGGATACTTCATATTTGTACTTATGCGTTATGTGAAAATGCGTTATATTCAGTACCGTACTTTAAAAGCAGGCTACATAATCCGGTTCTTAAAGTCGTATTTTTTGCCATACACATTACCTATGTTATGTGCGTGTCCCAATTTTTTCTTAACAAATGGTAGACCCCTTAAAGCTTGTTTATACTACGATGTAATTGCATCGTGCATACAGTTCATAATCCTGTATAAAAAAACAAACTCAGTTATGTAATATAATTGTAAATGCATTATGTTCATTCATATAGCCGACGCATACTCGCTTATTTGTCGAAATGCACTGTACACTAAATCCTTAACCGTAACTATCTCGTGCAATATCATTTTGTTTTTTTTCTGAATCAAAAACATTGAAATTATTGAGTCTTGTCCTCAGCAAAGCCAAAATAATTGTCGTCATTATCTGTTGGCCAATCATTTTTACTACTTGTGCTAAATTGTAATGGTATGACAAGCAGAATTTAAAAAACATGCGACATATTGTCCATAATAGTGACACACTTCCTCTTGTTATTTTGTCTCACCAAATTATTTTATTTTTTGGGAGAGTGAGAGTGTTTATATTTATGTTCGTGCTTTAATGTTGATTTTAAATCTAATCATATTTTTACCCAACAAAGCACTAAAAAGTCTAGTCATTCAAGACAACTACTCAAATCGGTTTTGATCGTTTAGTTTAAGAGCTCTATGAAATTTAACCTTCACTGTGTTCAGTGTTACATTGATAAATTCATATTATTCAGTACGCTCCAGACACCATCTTAAAGTTAAAATGTTTCCTTGTTGCTGAAATTCTTAGAATAGAAGAAGAAACATAATTATGTAGTCAGAAAAATTTTCAGATTGATTTCATGTACAAGTCCGTGCGGTGTGTGAAGTATATGTGATAGAAATCGCGTCTTAAAGTACCGAAGAAGTTCTTCGTTCCTGGTGCAATGTTTCGTGGTGTTGTAGGTATCTAATAATGAGAAAATATTATGCAAATTGCTTTGTTTGTTTGTATAATAATTTGTTTTCCACCAATCTCTAAACTTTACCATTTCTGCTTGTGAAGAACTCATACTACATAATATCTTGATGCTCATGTAAAAGCTCCAAAAATATTGCAGGACATTTAGCTACAGAGTCTATTTGTGTTGCACAATCGAAAATGAGAAGAGCACAAGAAAGTGAATAAACATTCTAGTTTGCAACTAAAATTATATGTTGCCGTACGTGTTATAAGTGAATAAAGGAAGACGGATATTCCTTCTGTTTGAGAAACCGAAACGATGAAAAGTGCTATACATTGCATTACATTTCACAATTTGAGTCAGATTAAGCCTCACCTTGTGTCTACTCATATACAATTAGTATATTGCAAAGACTGACGGGTATAAATAAACAGAGCTATATAACGTTATATGCTAAATTGTCCGATTGTCTAAAGAACAAAGGTTAGGTTTGGAGAAGGATTTGTTGCGAATTGTTTAGGATACAGTTTTAATGACCTTTGAAGGCAGCACGTAAATTCATTTTGCGTAGATCGGCACGTTTAATTTGATAAGGTATGTCAATTCGAAGGGAACGCTTTATGGCGAACAAAATATTTATTGTAAAAGACAATATCAATGACGAAACCTGAACATTCATTATTCCACCATCTCAGGAGCAGACAAGTGTTGTTGAGTTTATCCGTATTCCAAAACATGCTCCAGATTTTGCTTCTGTGACTTTGTTGAAGTGACATGCACTTGAGTGAGCCATTTCATTATGAAGGTTGAGATTCCAATTCCAATAGAAATGCACTATTTAATTTAAGTATTTGTATTTTGATAAGAATTCCAAAGTATTCTGGATTTTTTCTTGTTTACTCTGCATTGAAGTGGTCTATTGTCTGTGCTACATTGCTTTCACCTCATCTCATTGTTATTTATCCATGTTGTGCCACTCTGACGTGTGATTTGTTAAGTATGACGTATGAATTTGCTTTTCTGACTAATTGTTTTTCTCCACGAGTTAGCTCGACTGTTAAAACAAGTTGTTATCACAGTATGGTAGCAGAATTCGTTTCAGTCTATCTCGACATAGGGGATTTCGAAGTACAAACTCAACTTAAACGTCCACTACGTGGTTAGTCCAATGATAAGTTCGAGTCTTCAGCATATCCAGTATATGACCATTGTTGTTTACTTTGCTCAATACAATAGTTATTACTCCTCTCATCTATATTTGCTACAATATTATCATACCAGTTTAATTAGGAATAGATAATAACTCCATTCAACTTGATTACCTATTTTCTATTTGAATAACTTTTACAACTAAATTATGATGCATGATTGGTTGATCGCGTGAACCGAGAGCATTATTTCGTGGAATTCGTCAAAAATAGAAAGACAAAGATTTTTCCTCGTAAGATCGTTGTTCCATTTGACCAAGCTCATAATTCCAATATATTTTGTTCGCAACATTTCAGACCGAATTAAGCAACCAAGGAGAGAAGATTTTGTGAGATGTCAGCAAAGTAATCAAGTATTGCCAAACCTATAGTTTTGTATGAAAATCAACTCACCAAGCTCCTATAAAATATGGTTAACCTGGATCGCTTTCAGGAAGACAGGTTAGTACTTTTTTAAATGTTTTACTGGGAAATATTAAAATTCCTTATTAAATACATAAAAATTAACGGTTCTTTAGTGAGAGAATTCCTTCCCCTGGGGATGAGGAGGACGATGATGGAAACCACCACGAGCAACACCGCTTGGTGGAGACTCCCGATCCCATCATCCCATTTACAATAGCCAATGCTGCCAAAAGTATTCAAACAGTGAATGGTGTCTATCATAATTTATCAATAGATGTAGGACAATTTAAAAACGGTGGTGCGAGCGCACAATATCAAAACGAGTTTTATTCCCATTACGTATGCTCCCACGACACAGGTGCGTTCCATTTATGACCATAATCAATTAAGCGAATTTTGCTAAGTTGTCGTAAAGTAATAATAGGATATGATGGATGTTCACAGAATCAGAATCTTCTTCAAAGACGAATCTGTTTCGCCGCGTGTGGAAGAAAAGTACAAAAAAATGTTCATTCAAAGCATGGCTCTTTTCTTTGATACCGATCTTGTCTTGGCTTCCTAAGTATAATTGGAAAAAGGATCTGTCCTATGATGCCTGTGCGGGCTTTACAGTGGGCGTCATGAATATTCCTCAGGGTAATTATTTTGAAATCGAGTTATTTTCATGGAGAAATCTTCCAAGTTAAGTTGCTGGGTGAATTTAAAAAAAGAATGCTTCCTTCACATTTAGGAATGGCATATGCATTATTGAATAATGTAGAGCCCATCGTTGGACTGTACATGGCTTTCTTTCCGGTGATCATCTATTGCATGCTTGGAACTTCCAGGCATGTTTCAATTGGTACTTTTGCTGTGATTTGCCTAATGTCCGGAAAAGTTGCATCTGACAAGGCAGCTTATTACGCGGAGAGAAACAGTGATGGCATCTACTCAGATGCTGGAAACGAGACAATCATTGATGTTAATTATAGTTATAGTACGACGGAAATCGCTGTTGCAATCAGTCTCTGCGTGGGATTCTGGCAGGTAAAAAAAATCAGATTGTAACGTTACAATAATTGTAACGTTAATTTAATTAGCAATTTTAATTATTAAAATTGCTAACAAACCAAAATGCATCGTTTTTAATTTTTATGTGTCGGGCCCATGTTAAAATATTTTGGATTTTTTAAATGATTCTATAGCTGATTCTAGGCTGTCTCCAGCTAGGCTCGTTGAGCGTGTTACTTTCTAGTGAGTTAATTAGTGGCTTTACCACAGGATGTGCTATACACGTGCTGACTTCTCAAATGAAGAATCTACTCGGCTTGGGATTGGCAAGGCGGTCTGGAATGTTTAAGATTCCATTGGTATGTGAAAGCTTTCCTCAAATCTCTATGAATTTAAAGTAAAAACTCTATCCAGACTCCAAATGCGTGTTGACACTGCAGTTTCTTTCAAGATTTTACCATGCAGGATGCGTCTGTTGCGTGCGTGTCCTTGTCTGGCTTGCTTTGTTTTTTTAAATTATATTTTCAACAGTGCCTGTGTTACGTGTATGTGTACATTTTGCAGTATTTCCCGTCAAAATTTTACTCATTTGTGATGTTTTTGTTCTGTAGACTTATGTGGATATTATTATGGGAATCTCCACAACCAATGTTACTGCAATGTTATTGTCATTTACCACGATATTTGTGCTCGTGAGTTACAACGAATTGATTAAGGTAAATATGTTCAAACATTTATGACAAGCATCATAATGGCCTCTTGATATGATCTTGCAATTTAATTCATCATAAATATTTCATGGGATCTTACCCACGTGCTTTTCCTCTTTTGTTGTAGCCAAATCTGAGTAAACGAATTCCATTCCCGATGCCTATCGAGCTGATTGTAATCATTATTGGAACTCTTGTATCGCGCTATTGGATCACGACCTCGGCATATGGAATCACTATTGTTGATCATATCCCTACTGGGTTCGTTGCCTTACAAGTATAACCTATTAATGATATAAACAAACTTAATAGATGACGATATAGTCATGTCATGATGCGCTTCTGTTCTTTCTTATGAGCAGATTACCCCATCCAAGTGTTCCAGCTTTGGAGATTGTACCTGATGTCCTGGTGGATAGTCTCATTATTGCTGTTGTCGCATACGCCATATCTATTTCGATGGTTAAGATCTTTGCTATAAAGCATCAATATGAGATCCGGCCGAATCAAGAGTTGATTGCGAATGTAAGCCTATAATGAACTTGAAAAGGTGGGAGAAGTAAAGGAAAGGAAGAGAATTGTAGGTAATTAATTATACTGTATTTTAGGGCTCTTCCAACATTTTTGGAAGCTTCTTTTGCTGTGCTCCGATTTCGGTATCTTTAACCAGAAGTATGATTCAGGAGCAAGTCGGTGGAAAAACCCAAGTTGCTGGATTCTTTTCTTGCATGGTCATTCTGTGTGTCTTGCTATGGCTTGCACCGTTTTTTGAAACGCTACCTCACGTAAGTGGATAATAAATATTTAAATGTGCGTTTTCCAATTTAATAGTAAACATGAACATGATTGATTGCTAGATTGATTATAAATGGTTTGTTGTTGTGCAGTGCGTGCTATCCTCACTCGTCGTGGTGGCTCTTAAAGGATTGTTTATGCAAGCGTCTGATTTTCCCAAAGCTTGGAAAGAATCCCGTGTAAATGGATCCATTTGGATGATTTCCTTTCTCACGACCGTGTTTTTAGATATTGAATATGGTTTAATGATGGGACTGCTCGTTGTCATATCCAGCCTTTTACTCACATCAAATGCCTTCAGTGTGTCGGAAATGGGGCAACACGTACATTCAAATTTATTTGTTGAGAAGAAGTTAGATAGTGCGGTAAGTTAAGCTAATAGAAGACTCGACTAGTCATGATCATTGGTGATAATGATTGACAATTAAAGGTTACCGCCCTGATAAACTGCCTAATGATCATGAATTTTCTTTCGAATTGATTAGGTTGCAGAGATCCCGAACGTAAAGATTTTGAAGCTAACGGGAAACATCAATTTTGTCAGTGGTAAAACCTTTCTGTCAAAAGTAAAAGGGATTTTAGAGGATAATCAAGTAAAGAGAAAGTCAGTGAAAAGCGATTTTTATCCTTCTACCTTTCAACCTTTGGCAAAACGACCTTCCGTAAGGACAAAAGTCAATAAAAAATTATGTAAATATTAACTAAAAACGCAAATTGATGAATCTAACGTATTTTTTTGCAGATTACAACCATAATTCTGGACTTTTCCAGTGTTAGTTCCGTGGATCCAGCAGGGATAAAATGTATTCGAGACCTACATGGCATACAGCTCAAGCAAGGAGTACGTGTGTTGTACGCAGCATGTCCGTCTTGTGTTCTTCATGCGATGGAACACTGCAAACTTTTTAATTTTGTTAATGTTGAAAGTTTTTGTCCAAGTATTGAGCACGCGGTGCTATTATCGCAGTCACCCCCCGAATCCTTAGCTAATGACATTGACTTACAAGCCGTGCTCTCTTCAAATCGAGAAAACCATTTTATTGAGCCATAGAATATTAAGTATAATTTATAAAAATTACAAATATAAGTATCCATAACTCTATTTATTGTTGAAAGATTTTGATTTAAGAAACATGTTTAAGTAATCTCTGATCCGCCATGTTATCCTTTAAACAAGTAGCTGTACCTGAATTATAATTAAGTCATTTTAGTCCTGAACATGTTGAGAATCCTTTGAAGGGATCTCGTTTGACTGGCGAAAATTATATCAAGTATTAACCTATTGACTGAATGTTTTTTACAGTTCCTGTGATTCTAGCCGAACAATCAGAATACGAAAAAGTGTATTTGTCTAAGTTAAAAATAAATATTGGTAAAATAATTAATAATACACATACTTCCACTTCCTCTGAACTTAAATACGGAAAAGAACGCCTTCGCTACGCATCACTAATCCTTCCTGCTGCATTTGTTCGACCCCCCTTTCAACGTCCTCTTCATCAAAATTGTACCGTTGCATAAAATCAGTAACTGTCCCCATGGGCAAGGACTCTGCCTGCTCATATAAGTATAATTCGGATAAACGGGTTCGGAACACGGTAAACCTAATTGAAATAGACAAAATGGCATTGTTAATACTTACAATCCATAAATATATGTTCACTTGAAGCTTTAAATAACAAGACAGATTAAACAGTAAACAGTATACCTTTCAGCGGGTAAATTCCCAGATCTTGGTGTAATTTCCTCTGAATCCATTTCTTCAGAATCTGCAGATTGACCTGCCCGTCTTAAAGCTGCTCTTCTAAGATTTCTTAACGTCCGAAGTGATTCATCAGTACCATTGTCATCATCATTATTAATATCATACGCATCTGAATTTGTTTCACCGGTATGCCTTCTGCTTCGTTTTGCTGTTTCATCTTCGTTTTCATCACCGTCATGACCATCATCGTCGTCTGAATCTCCTCCATCATCGTCGTCATCGTCAACCCGCCTTCGTTTCTTCTCTTTCTTGTCCACACGCTCAAATACGGCATATTTAATCAAATGAATTGCAAAGACAGCATCATCCTTGGTCACTAATTTAGACATTCGTGCTTTGGCATGTGCAGTAGCGAGACGAATTAATGTCTCGAGTGTTCGGGCAGTAATTGGCTGAGTTCGTGCAATCCCATCTTTAGCGGCGTCTTGATCAACTACCCGAAGTTTAGCATATTCCTCAGAAATCACTTCTCCGGCTTCTTCGGAAAGAACTGGCTTAATACATTTGGCAATGTGAATGTATTTCTTCATGAATTCCATTGACAGAATTTTGTTCCTGAGAAAGTATTGAAAAAATTAAGGTTTATTTAATCAGATAATTAATGTGCAAAATTAATGCGTATTGCCTTTTCGTTTTCTTTGCTTTGCCAGATTTGATTTATTCTTACTTTCTAGAGCGATAGGGTCCATGTAGTAGTGGATCGTGTTTTTCATACATGGCTGGTTTCTCGTTAGCCTTGGCCTTCTTTTCCTCCTGGAGATCACCAGTACTGAGCATTTGGTCGTTATCAAACAAAGAAGTTGGATCGCCATCTTGCTCACCCGGTTTTCTAAAACAATAGCAGATGGTTAATTGTAACGTACAAACGATATTGTTAAAGCATAGCAGATAACGAATTTAAAGAAAGAAGGTTAATTGGTGTCTTGCAGACTGACCTGTATCGGTGAACTCTGAGTACGTGATCTGCAATAGTTCTATCTAATGCTTCTTCGGCAACATCTTTTAAGATGAACAATAGATCAAAACGAGACAGTAGGGAATCTTGTAGTCCAATATTGTCCATTGGTGTCTTTCCAGAATCATACTGGAAGAAAAGAATTAGTTTGTCTTGAAATGAACATTTCACACAAAATAATCAATGGAACATGACTAACAATTTATATATATGTTGCTGTTAGTTAGGCTTACCCGTCCATATACTGGATTAGCTGCAGCCAAGACCGACGTTCTTGCATTCAGCCTGGCGTGAATCCCAGCTTTAGCAATAGTGACCTTCCCCTGTTCCATAACTTCGTGAATTGAAGTTCTGTCCCCATCGCTCATCTTATCAAATTCATCAATGCATACAATACCACGATCACCCAAAACCATCGCACCAGCTTCCAAGCGCCTTTCACGGGTTTCCATATCTGTTGTAACGGCAGCTGTCAACCCGACACCTGTAGATCCACGACCAGTGGTCATCACAACTCTGGGACCCACATTTGCAACGTATCTCAACATCTGCGACTTGGCTACACTGGGATCTCCTAGAAGCAAAACATTGATATCACCTCTGAGGCGAGTCCCATTTTCAAGTACTTTCTCAACCCCTCCAAGTAGCAAGCAAAGGAGAGCCTTCTTAACGAATTCATGTCCAAAAATGGTAGGAGCCAAAGACCTCGACAAAATTTCAAACTGGTTAGTGGTTTTCGCAAACTTTTTGCAGTTTTTAACATCGTCCATCGTGATAATAAGGTTAGTTTCTTTGGACATTGCTGTCACGGAGCTGCCAAGAAGTATAGTTCTGCAAAATCAAATTAAATTTTATATTACTTTCTATTATGTGATCCCTGATCCGTTCGCATATAACTAGTTTTGTTACATATATATAGTTTGTTAATGTTATATTTATTATAAATGATGTACTCGTCACGTACTTAAAAATGCCTGTTGTATACCCCTTCTGTTTTCCGGGAAGGCAGCGATAAACTCCAACAATCAAAACCCTATCCCCTGGCTTGACCAAATCAACCAAATCATTTTCCAAGATTACATCCACGGATCTGGGAAGCTGTCCTGTTGGAGCTTTCTCTGGCATTTCCTGAATCGTTAATGTTTGGTGATCACGGTATTTTGACAGGCCAAACTCGGTTTCCAGCAGATTTCCATCGTCATCCTTCTTGGGGAAAATGTTGACAGATGGGAAGACTTCAAAATTCGTGATGTCATGGTACTTCCTTTCCATGGACTTCTGTGTGGCAGGGCAGTAGTGGACACTACGGACCACTTTTGGTCTAATTGTTGAGGTCTTGGTGACGATACCCTCGACACAAACAGTGTTCCCCAACAATCTGGAAGTTAAGCTTCTGGGAGTCACATGCTTTGTTCCAAAACTTCCTTCAAATCCAATAAAAAATTCTTCGGTTTTGCTTGCATATTCAGCGTCCACAGATGCCACCACTTCCCTGACAGCCTTCATTGCTATCGGAATTTCTTCAAAGCCATCAGCAAGTAACCTGGATAAGCAAATACATAAGCAATGTATCAAATAATTACTCCCATAAAAATTAAACCACTGCATCCATTCATACAATGTTTACATTTAGTGAACAATAGCCACCAACTTGACAACAGCTAGCTAAACAAAACATCTTAAACCAAAAGTAAGAAGAAGTAGATATGATTAACTAACATAAGTTTAACCTAACCCTTAACCATTGCTAAATTACAAAACAAATTTTTACCTGCTACACCTCGTAGGGAACCGCTGTCTCAGATCATTGATATTTATCACCAACCGCTGGGTCTTTTTCCTTATCATGTCCTTTATTCTTTCTATGTAGATCTCATCTCCATCCTATAAAAATCAAAATTCATTCATAAAAAATTAACATTTGAATATTAATAACATTTTCTTATTTTATTTATAGATTCAAACGCTACAACCAACAACAGGACGTTCAGGTCAAACCGGAGCTGAACAGTACTTTCACTACTTAACTTGGCTTATCATCATCATATCAAAACTGTCATTTAATTGTAAATACACTTGGCTATAAACCTGTCTTACCCCATCATCGATGAATTGAACGTACTCCCGCTGGATATCCAACTGAAGACGGGTTTTATCGTCCATGATGAGTTGCTTTTCGATAAGCTAGTGATTTCCAAGTGATAGGCTGTAGGCTAATCCGACCCAATTCAATCTATACAAAAAAAATCTTAAGTCAACTGTTCAATTGAAACGATGAGCGTTACCTGATAATCAACGTCAATCAATGATACCACTTAACTGTAGTGAAATTTTCAAACTTTTAGTCACATTAAAAATAAAATATTTAAAAATTACTCTAAAAACAATGAATTGAAATAAAAAAATTTGTCACAGCCAAACTTTCGGCTTGGATTGCTCCTATCTCCTAATTGGCTTGCAGAACAAATCTCATTTAAGTTAGTACTTTATAATTAACTAAGTTAATTTAACTTACCCAGTACAATTAGTACTTCCTTTCTTTGGATTCAAGGGACTCCACACAAACACAATTTAATTGCTCTCTCAATAGTTTTTAATCTTAATTTAGAAAAATCTCAATATTCCAATCTAACTCAGAACATGTTAGAGAACTGACAAAAGTCTTGGACTGATGAGCATTCTTCAACGACACTTCTTGTGGTTGTGACTCCCGCCGCGTCTCTGATCCGACCACGTTTCAGCCAGAAGTCCAGAACTGTAAAAAAAAGCATCTTTGCTCCTGTGCTTTGGCTAAGTTGCTGTGGATCGACAGTTCCAGTTTTCAACGACTGGCATTCCAGTCATACATAATGTTATTGGTGCTTGGCTAATTAATTGTAGTTAAATAAGTTACGTATGTTATACGGATTTGTATGTATGCATATTTTGGGATTAAATGAGGCATTGGAAGGAAAATAAATCCGAATGAACGCTTTCTGATTAAAAACGCATGAGTCCCAATGTTATGCATGACTTGCATGAGCAGGGATCCTGCTCGTTCGGTGGAAGGAATGATACTACTACACCTAATTATGATTTAAGTTAATCATCAACAGCTTATCTTTAAAGCGTGTTGGTAATTATTAACGCAGCTCAATAAAGCTGCGTTTATAAAATTCCTCTCCTCACTGGGAGAATGTCCGTGCGTCCGTGCGT